>VCCN01005204.1:5634145-5663219 GCA_006491835.1 Architeuthis dux | reverse complement strand
AAAAAAGCATTATTAAGCATGGACTTTTTGGGATGTATTTTTTCTATAAAAATAACATGCAATATTAATCGCAACCTTGGGTCCTGCGTTCGATTCTTACGAGGTACCACCTCCACATTTCTGGCTTAGTGCCAGACCGAATTAAGCTTTCTTTAGGTCTACGCCACTAGTATAATAACTGGTAGAAATCGAAATTATAAACTCTTCCAGTGCCTGGCGTTTAGTCCAAACCAATGAAAAGTAACAGGAAAACTCTAGAACTTAAACTTTAGAATTGGTAAACCGACTTCTGATCCCTGTTTAAACACTGACATTAATCTTCGGCAGTCTATTAAAAAATGGCCACCAAAATAAACCCCTGCCTTGTTTAAGAGGAAGGAACCTGATCAACTTGCTCAAATATTGCTTGCTAATTTTAAAGCTTAAAGAAACGAGTCTGAACCCATGACAGTTAATGGCTTTAACCAATCCGGAATCTGAATCCTAAGAGGCATTTGAGTACGATATCCTTCGGTGTTCCATGCAGAAACGAACTTCTCCGAAAGTTAACTGCATAAATGTTGTGCTTGATACTGTAATCTTAATGGACACGGACTGACTCTCCCATAATTCACTTACATTTTTCATAGTTACGACATAATGGATCATGAAAGATTTTAACACTCAATGATTCCTGGAAAAACAATGTTTAAAATTAAATGCATACGCAACAAACGACTTTAGAAATATTTGCCACGCGTTGAAACCACGTCCCGAACCGTAAGTCGAACTTTTCTTAGTAACACGATCCCCATATACAGAGACGGAAAGAAGCTTACCCGTTGCTCAACGAAAACCTCTTAGAGTCTGCAGATAAAGACCCATCAGTAGTTTATTTCTATATACTAGTCTATGATAAAAACTCTCACAGTACTAAAAGTCCTCAGTGTCCAGGAAAGTAGATACAATCTTGTCTGGCAAATCTTTACTCGTGAACAGCTAACTGCGCATTGAAATCCTCACTAAACCACGCAAGAATGCCGTTTACTTCCAAATGGGCAAACCCAAATATTGGATATCAGTTTTCGGCAGTTTCCCCACTGCATTGTAGACTTTACATTGCCTGACTGAAGTAGACATAATTTGTAAATTATTGGCGCTAAATGATTACTGTAAACTAGACTTCAACCAGAAAGCTACTACCTTAAACTCAGTATAGGAAGAACTTCTTATAAAAACTTCAATTTGTAATTGTCAAACTGAAATAAGACATAACTGCTGTTTAATCTCAAGTTTGCAAACTATAGCAGAATGTCAAGAGTAACGTTATCACAGGTTGTAGTTGGAAGTCTATTGTAAAATCCTTTCGGAATACGGGTTTGTCTTGGTATTTTAACTGCCAATTCGTTACACCGGTCTTTCTCTTGGTTTATTGAGCTTGTGCTTTTAGCTGTTAACCAACTTAAAGGGTTAGCGACTTTCAAACCCACCGTGACTTACATGACACCTTGTAGGGTCATTTAGAATGAATTTGATACATGACTGAACGTAAAGATTGCCTGTCGTAATGCAACCCAATTAGTGCTTTTTTTATATTGTATATTGACTAAGTTCAGCATTAAAATCTTCAAACCAAATTAAACAACATTGTGGCATTTCCCATGATGCAGGCAAAGAGCAAAGAATTCAAATTTGAAAACTTCATAATCTAAAATTTCGTCCATGTACCTTCAATTTTAAACTGCACAATTCAGTACTTTTATTGTACCATGCAATGTGAGAACTAATTACGATCTGCAGGAAATGTTAATCTAATTTGTAATTCGAGTCAACATCCTCATAGCACCGAATCTTATAATATGGAAACTTCTCTAACAGATGTACAGATATTGCATTTCAATTCTGAAGAAATTGATGTCCAGATTAATCAACAGGATAGTTACTGTAAATGACTTAATAGGGGGGTTAATTTTCATTTAAGGTGAAGCAGCTCAAATAGCCAAATCTCTAATCCATCGATTTTGTATGCTTTCTTGGGTAAGGGAAGTAGTTTAAGGACGTTTTAAACGGTTCAATCATTGGACATTATAGCTCTAGCCTCTTTAGACATACCAAAATATACAAAACATTTGATCTCTCTATTGGAGCAATTGCTTACAAACGATTTTCTGGAATTCTATCTGCATTTAAAGTTAATCTTGTTTTAAAATAAATGTGTCCAGATTAACTACATTTCAATATAAGTCGTTGGATGTATCTATTTACATGTTAAGATAGGGCTAGGCCTATATTAACTCTTACTTTCGTAACCAAACATTTTCTCTCGCCACAAGACACATCAGACATCCAGACCATTTTGAATGGCTGGATAGATTTAATTTCCTTATATTGATGTGGTCATTCATATTCCTTGGTCAGCCATCCGTCACCATATTTTATAAATTAATGGCTTTTATTTTCAATGTA
Source organism: Architeuthis dux (assembly GCA_006491835.1). Classification (NCBI taxonomy): domain Eukaryota; kingdom Metazoa; phylum Mollusca; class Cephalopoda; order Oegopsida; family Architeuthidae; genus Architeuthis; species Architeuthis dux. The sequence goes on along the minus strand of VCCN01005204.1, from coordinate 5,660,774 downwards.
TAATTATACTTTTAGCCATGTTGAAAACGGCATGGATCCCTTAACCGAAAAACGTTATGTTTGAACTGTAAATGAAAATTGCCAATTTCAAAATGGCCTGGCGCCTGATTGTGTTATTGTATGGTTTGTCGTAGGACTCACACTTTAAAAATGGGAGGATCCACAAATTTCAGGGCGATTTGTTCATGGCCAATCTTGTGCTATTTGGCTCGACTTGTTGGAAAAAACTAGTACATCCCCAGGGAACTCATTGCTATGCGTAGCAACTAGAAAAGCTAGCATGGCGACTTTCATATATATATAATATATATATACCAGACTTGTCTATCTTTCGCAGACATTCTCGGTTTAATCTTTCTGGATCACAAGTAAAGATCCAATCGTCCAATCTTTAGTTCTTCTAAAGCAGGGTGAAGACGCTCATTTCGATCACGCTGCAAACTAATTTCGGCTGCACCGTACAAACACCCTCAACTGCTTTGAGAATAGATACCATAGATTATTCGCCCACGTCAGTGACATCTGAATTTCACTTTAGTCCAGGGAAACCAGGCGATCAAGTAAGTGACCTCTGGTAATCTTAGCAATCTCAATTCCCAGAAAACCCATAGATTCTGTCCCTAGACACTAATGCAGTAATAATATTGGCATCCCATAACCTATACAACACTGTCTGGTAAATGTTTTAATTTGCCAACCTAACCAAACTCAGTCTTGGTACTTTAAGTATCTTGTTTTAGAAAGACTTTCCGATTTGATTTTTCTAGTTTAGGCAACGCAGATTGCCTGCGTTTCAGTCCAATTTCATCATTCTGAAAGGCTTCCATTACTAAGTCATTCAATATAGGTGTGATGCCTCGCATCGACTTTGTTTAAATTTGGTCTATTATCTTGTTGGATTATCGAATCTATTCTGACATATCCAGTGATGTTTTAGCATCCCATCCTCACACTATAAGGGTGACCTCTTCGGTGCTTATTGAACGCTGGAAATGAACGCCCCCAGGTGTTCATCTGATGTGTACGCTGTGGAAAGCTTTTGTATGTTTTGTGCTGTGACGGAAGACTTGTAGCCGTGAGGGAATCTTCATAGCAGCTTGTTTCCATCTTAAAGGTGTGGTTTGGCCCTGATCTCCAGTTGAAGAATTGGTCGGAGGTACAGGTTAAGGTCGAAGCGGCTGTCCAGATTTGGCTTCGAAGGAGACTATTCTTAAAGGAGAGGCTTCCATTACTAAGCAACGTACGTCTTCCCTCTGATCCTTTACCGTTTGTCTGTACTTCCCCTGTCTGCTAATCTGATGTCGGTGCTCGAGCAGCTACTTTTCACATTGCTGTGGAAAGGGGGCAAGCCGGCAGTTCGTAGACACGTCTGTATCCAACGTATATGCAATGGGGGTTTAGGAATGCCACGAGTCATCGACACCCTGAGAGGTTGAAATTCCTGAACCGGACTTTAACGGAGGAACCTGTGTGGGAAAGGATAGTTAGGGAGGCCTTCCTTTGCATCCAACTCGCACCCGGGGTCGAGGCTCGCCGAAAACCTCGAAGAGGCGCAGTTCCTCAAAGAATGTTGTCAGACCCTGCGCAAGCTTCCTCGGTCCAGTGACCTTTCACGGCCTAGAAAGGTGCTTTATCGAACTAGTGGAGGGAGCTGCTAAGGATCCGCTCCAGGAGAGACACGGTTTGTCGGAGTTCCGCTCCCTGTGGAGCTGGGCGCCGGGTGCAGGGTACCTCACTAACTGAGTTTTCTCTCACCTGGCAGCTGGTTCGGAACGCGCTATTCCTCCAAGGCGTAGCCTTCAAAGCGGGATCGGTGGATATGCCGGACTGCATCCGCTGTGACAGTGGTAGAGGAAACGGCTGAGCACGCCTTCTACTGTCATAAGGGACTATGCCAACGAGGTTACGGCTCGCCTCGAGCCCGATCGACCAAGAACCGTACTCGATGTCGCGTACGTATACGACAATACACTGCCTCCGCTGATCGGGAGGAAACTAGTGGTGTTTCAGATGCTGCTAGCCGTAGCAAGAAGGGGGTCTATGAGAACGAATCTTTCTCCTGCCACGATCTGGTTGACTTCTTCAAGCATCAGCTGAAGGTGAAGATGTGACAGAAAGATTGCAAAGGTGCACCCCTCCCCTTCATTTTTCACCAATTGTAAATACATATCGCTTCACGGGGTTTTAAATAGCTTAAGTCCACAGAGTAACTGCGATGTTGTGGTAAATGAAAATGAAGTGGAAGGTGAAGAATTTTTGTATATACAAGAATAAAAAAAAGGTGAAGATCAGATGTGACAGAAAGATTGCATCGCATAGATTTCAGCAAAAGGTGGGTAACTGCGGCGAGCCTGGTTTGTTTGAAAGGAGCCAAATTTGAGTTTTCTTTCCCGCTGTAGCATGGCGCAGAGTCCTTGAGTTTCGATTCCCGGAACCCGTCCCAAAATAGATTAGGATTCTTAGCTAGATGAGTGACTGAAGCACCCGGCCTTTTAATTTTCCAAGGATCCCCATCCACAAGTTTTCTCCTCATCCTACCCAACCAATTTTTTTCCTGGAAAGGAGATCCGGCCCATGTCCAATCCCAACCGTCAAATCTGTTGACCTTCCCCGATCCCAATTAGAGATCGACCCTCTTGTTTCTGGTTTAAACCCAGAAAACAGCGGGCGGTCCTCCATTAGTAAGGTAGGGAGTGTCCCATACTAACCCGCCCCACGTTTTGTTCAGTTTTTTTCTTTTTGGGGAAGTTTTTGCTCCCAGTCCACAGTCGTTGTGATGTTATGAAAATAGATTTCTTATGGTGAAAAGAATTATAAGAATGCAAGGGTCACGAAATAGTTAAGAATAAGATAAGGAATGACCACCGACCCCCACTCGGACTCAGTGCCAAATTTTATTGTAAAATAAATAAAAGGACCCCCATAATGGCTTGGTTAGGCCCTGGAAGTCGGTCTCAAATTAGGTTCAGTTTTTTTTCAATAACTCAAATTCTAATGAGCGTACCCTATAGGGTGAACCCTTTCATGTTTGTTTGTTACATAAAATTACATAAATCTGAGAAAGGAGGCTAGGAGCAAGACTGAATGTGACATAGATAATTAAGATGTCACTAAATGTTGGCGCCAGCTGGCTTTTCCAAAAATTAAAATCTGATGCTGGCCTAGTCCACTATCACAGTTTAATCCACTCTTGTTTGGGGCACGTATATTTTGTAGCATTCCGGCAGAACTAATTGTAAATACGTTGGATTGAGGGAGCGTTGTTCATTGAATTATGCTTTTTACGCATAGCTTTTCTCAAAGCAGACCTATCAGAAATGGTGGCTTGGGATATGTCTGTCAAACATTCATTAATTAAAATCACTGTTCTTTTTTTAAATTTTAGTTTTGAAAAGTGCAACGTCTAATTGTGCAGCAGAAGCTTCATACGAATAGCTGTTCAGCTCCCTTCCAACCTTTAGTCTGAAGTCTAAAATTTCAACACTCTTTGCTTTGTTGATAAATCCATCATTCACAAATTTTCATTTGCCATCATATGCATAAACGGAGAGTATTTAGTTTAAAAAAATATAAAGATGCCAAAACAATGAAACACTTATGTCAATGGACACGTAGCAAACATGAGACAAAAGAACTTGGATGTCACTTGTTGGTAGGATAAGATTCAGTAGTTGTAGTTTTGGTAGTCGTGAATAATAGCGGTTAGTTCTTTTAGTTTCAAAAATAGATAAGAATTTCTTTGTATCAACTCATTTTTCCCAGATAATGTTCTTAGTGCCAAAATGCCCGTCAAATGGTTTGGCGCCTAAATGACTGTCCAAACGGCCGTGCCAAAACATACCCCTCGCGGGCGCAATTGCCATTATGAGAAAGGGTACTATTTGGGGGGGAGGAAACACTCTTGGAAAAAAATTGCACTTTCTCACAAACTTTTGTAGAAAAGCTTCAAACATCATCAGGCTAGATTTGCCACGGCATTAAAGCAATTAAATAACTCGGATACTTTTAGCATTTCTCATGTTTTATTTATAAATAAATTATAAAAATGCAACTTTAGAATACTTTGTATCCACAAAATGCAGGGTAAAATTTAAAAGCATGAAAACCCATCACCAATTTAACCTATGGCCATGTGTGGCTTTATATTTTCAACTTGTTGCTTTACTTACCCACACTGGTATAGTTGGTCTTTAGTTTTGCCTGTGTACATTTTTAAAGCAAATAAACATTTCTAAACAGTTTGCTAATATAGCTTTTTATATTATGCAGCCAGAAAATAGATTTGATACCGTACAAATCTCTAATTCAAATACTTTGCACATAATGAAAAAGTATGCTTTCAGATCTGATATGAACTACTGATCCGTTTGTGCTGAGCAACTTCCATAAAAAAACGCATTTTCACCAGACATCTTCTAATTCACCAAATGTCTGCTCGTCTGTCCGTTGTCGCATAACTCGAGAACGGCCAGGGCAGGGGCCACCAAATCTTCTGTGGTTACTAATGGGACCCCGGAGCAGGTTTTAGCGAGTTAGATTTCGAAAAGTCCTCACCAAAAGGTTTTTAGTGGGGGGTTCGATTTACAATGTAAGTATTCTGCTTAATTGGTCCCCAATTTTGTGTCCGGCAGCGTTCACGTTTACCTAAAAGAAATTACTATCTCATAAGTCATCAAAAGTCTGCCCGTGACAGCCTACCGCAAAAACCGCACAACATAACCTCATGAAATGTTCCGAGTACCAATGTGACCCGGAAAGGTTTTTAGAAAATTAGTTTTTGAAAATCTTCCATTTTTATTTTATTCATTTATTTTTTTGGGTGGTTGTGGGGTCCATTTGCAGTGCAAATTCATTCTAAAATGCACTTTGGGCCCGCTTTTTCAGCTCTCGACATACGTGCTGTGGAAAATAACAGGGAGAATGTTTGCTGATTGGAGTTGGGACTTCGTATTGTTCGTAGAGAGGGGAGAGTAAGAGGGAGAATGACTTTATTTTGAGCGGTGTTCATGAGCATTTAAAATTTTTCCGAGATCGTAAAAAAGCTGTCCCAAATATCACTTTTTATAAACAATTAAATTAAACACTATCTGATTTCCATATATCTATACTTTTTTTTGACAGCAATATACTCCGCCCGTTAGGGTGGCTATATTAGTCCATGTTACTTTAATGTCAGTCCGTCTGTGTTAGCATAACTAAAGATCGGCTAGAGCTATGGCCACCAAATTTGTGGTTACAAATTGGACCCCCGGAGCATGTTTTTTTTTAATTTAAAAAAAATTAAAAAAAATGTTTTTAATAATATTAGTCTTTGAAATGAGGGGTCTGCATTCGCTCTCCTCGATAATAATGACCTGATTTCCATGTATCTATATAATACTAAGTCTGATTCCGTTTATCATTACATGACCTAACTTGCCAAAATGAAGCATTGTAAGGAATAGAATTAAAATACCCCCTGACCTGACATTAGAGCCAAACGCTCTATTTAGGCTTTCCGCAGGGTAGATTTTCAGCTAGCTGTTATTAATTATATTTTTAATGTACTTGAATGAATGAGAATATAGCTTTTAATAACCGTTTGCTTCCTTGATGGATGCATTCTTGTTGATACCATTAAGACTTAAATTACCGAAATTCTTTTATAGAAAGATACTTTGTTTAATGGTTTGAAACTGCATTTCTAATAATTAAAAATGTATGCTAATGTTGTAAAAAAGAAAAATATCTTTACAAATATCAGCTGAAAAAGGAAAATAACTTTCAAAATTAGTCTAAATTTATAGTAATATACAAACGCAAGTGAAAACATTTTTTTCTCGTCTATTTCCCGTATCCTATATTCAGGAGTTATTTCCCTTGACAACGTCTAGTGTATAACCTAGAGTGACTTCCCTTATGTAGTTACGAAATAAATATTTATACGAAAGTATAAATTTCATTAACATAGGTATTCTCAAGAAAAATATAACTATTCTAGTGCATAATTCTGAAATGGTTCCGGTTAAAATCTGGTGCCTTTCACTTGTATGGAAAGGAACAGTCATTATCAGTGTTTAGTGGTGTTAGTAACAAGCAAGCGTCGCATTTAATCTTCCAATAGTTCCTGGGTTTATACACGTAGAAGTTTTGAAAAATCTGTTTGGTAGTAAGTTTCTTTATACTAGATTTTTCAACCATTGTTTACATCCACAAATCTTGCAAACATTTCACTGATTATGAGAAATACCCATATTTATTTTTGCTTTGGAAGTTTCTCCCTTTTCTGAATGTGAGGTAAAATACAAACAAAATAAACTCTAATCTATCACTTGAGATCGAACCTTAGCTCTCTAGACTGCAGCTGTAAACACTGAGATAAACAATTTTGCGATTGATATAGGTTAAAATATCCATATCAGATACATTATTCGATGACAATCTTACCTTTTTACAATTATTTGAAACTAGTTCTATACAATCGAGTAGACGTATGTGTGCTTACATTTATACGGATTTATAAGGGGGCAACACTGGCAATTGCCTCGGCTCCAATCTATACGAACATAAAACAATTTGACTCAATTATTATATCTATGGAAACTAAAGATTGCATAGCTAATGTTCTTTGTAATTTGTCTTTATTTAAAAAATCTACTTGGAGTTTTGATGGCATGTATACATATATTTAATTCAGATATATAACTCCTTTAACCTTCCTATGTCTAACTAGTCAGTTCCAATTACATGTAAATTGTGATTTGCCGTGTATTATAATTTCTGTATGAGAGGTTCCTCGGACACAAGGTGTAAATCCGGCCCTGCTCACACCAGTGTTTGCTATTATCGACTGACCTGAGCATTGATGTATTCTCTAGAACAGTGGGTCTTAAACTCTTTACTCTGCTAACCATTTAATGTACGGACCCCTGTTGTTTAGGTGATTAGAGTGAAGAAAATAAAAAAGCCAAGATTTCAAAATGATTTTCCTTGGACCTCTTAGATGGATATTGCGGACAACCCGTTGAGAACCCTTGCTCTAGAACATCCCTTACTAGGTATGGACGAAAATCTCAACGTGAAATCCACACGAGAGAAATTTTTAAAAATCTGGCAAAAATATTATTCGATTTTAATAAAAATATAATTTTTCATTCCAGATTTCGGAGGAGAATCTTTTTATGATTCCTACCCCACCTTTTAGTTTGATGATTTATCTATTTCATATAATGATGCTTTCGTTGATATTTTTTTTTACCCATTTTACAGATAAATCCCTGGAGATACTGATTGTTTACCTTTTTAGAATAATATCCAGGAAATGCTGGAACGGAACTCTTACTTTGGGATTATAAAAACAGGAAAATTAAGTAAAATTTTCTTTTCGGAATTCTTTTAGTTGTATTCGATTAATTATCATTTAGGCTTTTGATCTGTGAAAAAAAATCTTTTTCACTCAATATTATCTTTTAAAGAATACTTCATTTTTATCGATTTATTCCGATATCTTAGAATAAAAAATATACATTTTTGAAATGCATATTTTTTATTCTATGTCTTGGTTTGACTGAAACTTATATAAAAATATAACAAGGATGAATAATTAAATATAGTGAAATGATGAATTTTTATGTATTTTTTAATCTGTTTATGTAAATTGACTATTTCAAATTATGGGAGCTGCAGGCGATAACATGCCTTTTTTGCACGTCGCAGCTGTCGTGCATTTTAATCTTTATTTTTTCCACTCATGTGTACTGCATTGTCTACCATACATTTTGTAAAATCAGATGTCGCTTACACACTTGCATTTTTTCATTTTTGTTCATACCTATCCCTTACCCACTGTTTAATTTTGGACGTTATCATTGTCTTACACAGAATGACGAGACAATATATGCTTCTCGAAAAATCAGAACAGCATTTATTCCTGAAAAAAAAGGCTTGTCATAAGCATTTGTAATCGACTGGCCAGACTTTCACTATTTCAGATTTTTTATTTGAAGATTGGATCATTAATTGCCGGAATTTGGTTAGGTCCTAGTTACTAACGATGCAAAACAAACTTTAGTGATTTACACATGTCTTAAACTTCAGTTATGAGCTACATTGTTTCATGACTTACCTGGGTAAGAATAGGGGTTCTTAACTACTTATTTTAAGTACATATTAAAACAATCAGATCATTATTTGGTCGGCATGGCTTAAAATCTTTCTTTTTGGTAATGGAAACTCTGTCGTATTTGATGGTTAACCACTTAAAATGGTTGTAAGCACATCAAATGTCTTCGCATTTCAATGCTTTATTAAACGTTGTTTGTTGAAAGAATAAGACTTTTGTAATGGCGAAAAATTTAATTATATCAAGAGATGCTTGCAAAGAAAGCATCATTGAATAAATTCTACGAATAAAGAGGCACTCAAAAACAATAAGTTCTTCAGCTTTTAACAAACTTTCATCCCCGGTCCACAAACAACGAGAACAAGAACGGCGTCTGTGTTTTTTTTCTTCTCTTTAGCTATAAAAGCTGGGGCAACCTGGTTTATTTAATCCTCGCTCCACAGACACCGGAAAGTCTTCCAACTTTTCAATCAAATAAACCAATGTTTTCAGCGAATAAGTCAAAGCCAAGATTATAAACTCAGTTATTTTTTATTAATGAAAGTATTGAAATAAAGATATTTCGTGAATTTGAAGAGAAATGAATGACTTTTCTTCCTTCTGCAAAGCTAGACTATATTTGTATAAGAATATAAAATCTACTGAAGCAACTGCGCTTCATTACAAATTCTCGGCGTGTGAAGTTTTACTTTTTGTTAGATCAGTGTGCGTGTATATATCAGGAAATTCACAAGTCTTTTCTTTTGAATGTACTTGTAATTGTGCGTATGTCAAGACTTCAACACTAACCATTGGAGTTTTTATTTAAACTGGAAAACGAAAAAACCCTTCAAGGAGTTGCCCATCTTATATTATTGCATAATTGTCCGCTCTTAGCTACAATACAAAACGATAACTGATAGTTATATCTAACAAAATTTAGATCTTATGTATACATAAAAATTACCCTTCGATTCGTTTCAGTCTTTCAACCTTGTTCCTCTTTTGTGAGATCTGATTGGCTGTGCGTTATTTTATCACTTTGTCTGCATTTTGAATATTTATTCCAATAACATTTGATATTTTTATTGACTCTCAGAAGTATTTAACATCTATTGGTACATTTATTTCGAAAGTCGATTAATTCATTCGTATAGTTTATAACTGAGTTACATGTTTAAACGATCCGAAGCAGTTGTATTTTTAGGAACGATAGATAGAAACTTATTGGCTCTTACCCATTGACATATTCTGACTTACAATCCAGAAAAAGACTAGAAATGATTTCCCCTCAAAGTTGCCATCAGCCAAGTTTCTATTTTCTTTTCTCTAATTTCCAATGTTTTGTGAATCTCTTGAAAGTTCTTGCGAAATTAGTAAAGATCTAATAGTAAATAGACAACACAGAACTTTGACTGCAGTATCGAATATCTCGAGTTTATCTTTAGTTTAGAAGAATTAGTACAAACATTTCCTGTTATGTGACATACTGTAATTGAGCAGTATTCCTATTTGACTACTGAACGTAACTAACCACATGGGCCAATTAAATGAATAAAGGCTCACGATTAATGTTTTTCATCGGTTAAACTGCACAAATCAAATGCTTAGTTTAAAGTTGAATAATCGGCAGATGTCTTTGTTTCTAGCGTGAAATCCGGGTTTGCATTTAAAATACTTTTCGGATTCCAGTTACATTTAGTTTCCATTTTTAATCCGCTGTTTTCACTTTCACTTTCACAAGGAGTGTCTCTATACCAGTATACTCATTAGGTTTTCTTCGCAAGAAACTTCAACGATTTCGGCATTAAATAACCCATCAAGGGTTGATATGCCGTAAAAGCAAGAAACTTCCTATCCATAGATCTTCTAATATAACATCAAATCTATTTTGTTCAATTGCAGCCAGAAACACAACCGATCACTATCCCCCCACATTAAGGCCCATGAAGAGAGAAAGGACGACTGGTAAGAACAGGCGAAAACTATTCGTGTTAGCAAAATACATCTCAGACAAATGAAAGACACGGTGGTTTTAACACGAAGATTCACATCATTCTTCATGGTGATTACGTTACACACGACTTTTATAGTTTCAGTAACTGTCTAATTTCTTCTGGTTTAGTTCTCTATTCGACGTTGAAATAAGAATCACCATCAACCGGGCACATGAAACGAGATCAAAAGGCTTCTGACCAACTTTTGAATTTGATTCAATTAAATCATCCTTATTGTTCAAAGTAGCAGTCTACTTTGATCCGTAACACCATTTTTATCTTAAGCCCTATTGTAGTTTGTATTAATTTCTCTTCAGTTCATGTCAACATTCTATTCCAGAGGGATCTTGTGATCGTGCCAGGTTCTCAGGCTGTGGGGATGACTGCCACCCTTCTATTCCGTATTTCTCAAAACGGATCAGGATACCTACGTATTTTTTTTTCTAACACTGAAAAGGCCAAGACTTTTTTCCTTTCGGCATCTGTATGTTTGTTCCCACTAAGATGAAGCTTTTTACAAACCAAAGAGATGTGGTTACATATCTCTTTGGATATGTAACCGAATTGAGTTCATTGTAATTCGATTCTGTACGTAGGTGAAACCATACATGCATTAAATATCAGCAGACTATTATGGCTCCGAATGAGACTGATTTAAAAAAGAATTGTTTTTTAATGTCTAAATTGACGAATTCGGACTAAATCCACTTGTAGTAAAGTGTAGACTTGATCATTTGAATACCGTAATAATTTGTGTATTTAGATATTTAAGCCAGTCTTCAAATTTAATGGCATTAGATCACTAAAGTTCTAATGAGCCAACATTTTGAAAGACTTAATTTTACATCAACATTTGAAAACCTGATGGGGAAATGCGCAACTATCTTACCACAAAGCAGGCCCTGATAGGTATTTTTGAACAATATCTAACGGAGCTCTAGAAGCTTGTAATCAAAGATTGACAACATATCCCAGTCCGTATCTTCCAATCACATTGAGATTTTCATATGTATTTGTGCAAGAAATGGCGCCTCTAACATTTTTATTTAAGCGGATGTTTGAAGTTTAAGAAAAGGCCTTTTAAAACACCTGACAATCTAATTAGGTTAACTTTTAGTGAATATTTTCATTTCCCCCCCGTCTGTTGCAGGATCCTGTTAATCAACGCCCTTTGCTTTATGGCTTATTTTAATTGCTCTCTTACAAAACTATGGTTAACCACTTAAAATAGACTTCCAAATTTTGGTAAGAACTTCACTCATTTATTTGCTCGTATCGAAAGGAAAAGAGAATCCATTGTTAGGGTCACATTTAAAGAATATTCAATGGCCACATTTAAATTATTTTCAGATTATACAAGATAAATACAACACAAGCAATAAAAATGAGATTTTAATGAATTTTTCTGTCAATGATTTCTGACTGTATTTATTGTTTCTTATAGGAAAGTATTCAAAATAACTTTTACCTTGTATATAACTGATAAATTCAACTTCTGTAAAAGCTATCTAGAAATTATCAATATTATGAAAAGAATATCTAAAGAGCAAATAAGACATTAAAGGACGAACTTAAAATGCCTTGTTTTCTATGATCAGAAATGACTTTGATGGAATTGGACTCCAGCTACAATTGGGAACTATTGGAACACCGAGTCAGCGGTTGAAAACTCATTTTTGCCAAATCTTTAGCTCGTACTACTACCGTGCCACACAAAGGGAACATTTTTGTGAAAACCAGAAAAAAGGAAACTCTATCAAGGTCATAGCGTTGCTACTAGTTTTACAGAAAGTCTATTTGCATCGAGCTCTGCAAGTGGAGTCTGACCTCGTAGGAAAAAAAGGCTACATAAACAAATTTCTCGTCATTCACTCTTCAACAAGCGTCGTCTTTGTCTCCGGAAAAGGCAATTCTCACATTGGCCATCATTTCTCTTCAGAAAAAGCAATTGTAAACTTCGAAACGGTCAACGGAACAAATTATTTCCCCTTTTAATTTTCGATAACATTATAAATAAACCGAATAAGAAAAACTTGAACGCTCTGAATGTCGGTGAGAAATATCAAAAATATAAAAATAAATTTTTGAGATGAAGCATTTTATGAATTATTCTGACTTGGAGCCTCATTTTTTTTGTTTTTTTGTTTACAACATTGGTCGGTTTTCTAAGTGTCAGCCCCCCACCCTCTAAATTTCGCCGACAATTCTATTGGGAATCCAGTCGGAACGTCAGATTTCTGCTGTGACACCATGCTTTTTTGAATGCACCGGCCTCTGAAGTTTCAATTACTGTAGCGAAAATGGGACATTTTGACAAGCCGATGAAACTGTATGGTGAAAGAAAATAATTAATGGAATAATAATAAACAACTTTTAACTTACATAACTACCCCCCTCCTCCAAATAAAGTCTATACATCAGTTATGTAGTCTGTTATGCAGCTAGTCTACAATGTTGGCAATGTACCTAAAATTTACATTTATATACTTTGACAGCCTTAACTAAAATAGTGATGATAATAAACTACGTCCTATTAAATGGTTGGGCGACAACTGAGTGTGGGTCCAATTGACGGATCTATATTATACATTCTGTCATGTGTTTTCAATCACAATGTCGAAAATAAAAAAAATGTAAAGTGTTTTATTTATATACGTTACGTATAAATATTTACTTTAAATATATGAATTTCACTGAAATATGTTTGGTTTTGCTTGACTGGGACTGGTGTCACTAATACCAATTAACCCTTCCTCTTCCTCCTGATGCATATTAGCGACACCAGTCCCAAATTAACAGGCAAGCAAATCAAAAATATTTCAGTTAAAGACTCTTTTTAATTCATACAAATATTAAAAGTAAATAAATTATACGGAGCTTATAAATAAAACATTACATTTTTCAATATCAATGTGATATTGAAAACACCAATGACAGAAGCTCTAATATAGATTTAAAAATAGGCTGTTCGAACTGATTTTTTCTCAGGCCATTTACATCTTTTATATTCTTGATTTCAACAGGAACTGGAAAATATTTCGCGCACAGATTGCTGCATTGAAGTCTAATAAGGTTCGTATGATCCAAGGTCGAATTTACTTTGGGCTTTGAAAAGCAATGTCACTGCAATCTCAAAAGTGCACTTTTTTCTTTTAGTTTGATAAACTAAAGATTGATGAAGCAGTTGTAAACATAAAATGCATCTCGATTGAAGTACAGCATATTTAAAAACTCTGGGCAAAATCTGACAAAATTGCATTTAAAAAAATGCTCAGATACTTCTGAAACTTTCAGCATGAAGATACATCTTGAACCTGAGTTGAGACTCATGCACACACACACTGGAAGTCTGACAATTCCAGTTCCCTGAACTTCCCTAAATCACTCCAATATTAGATTGGAGTAAAGAAAACACTAGAAATCTCAAATTCCTTTGTTCCTCGAGACAGGAACACATTTCAAGCTTAAAAGAAACCTAGTTAAACTGGAAAATTTAGTAAGATGAAAAATCTTGTTTATAAACTACAAGTGAGCCGCACTGCAAATAGAATTGTGCAGACACATTTTGAAGTAAAGAAAAAAAATACCGCAGGTTATAAGATTCACAGAATTCCTTTGGACTGTTATCAAGTAGATGCCAAAGTTCACTTGATAAACTATTTGACGGCTTATGTTTTTAGTTAGGAAAATGTTTTAAGCAATTGTTAAAGATTCTCCATGTTTTGTATATAATCCTGGATTTTGAAAATATTTTTGATAGGAAAACTGGAACATAAAAAAATAAATAAATCTGCCAGTTGTTTCCCACTACTAAAATCGATAAATTATTAAAACGTTTCATTTTTGATTTACGTTAAGATTTGATTTTTCTTATTGTCATTGGGGCACAATTTTTGTTTTTAAATTTAATGGATTTTTCTATTCAAGTTTTCTAGCTATTTGAGATTTCAAATTGCAAAGAATTTTTCCACATTCTTAATCGTATTTGTACACATAAGCATCAGTGGTTCTCAAGGGGGTATAAGGCAAAAATAAAAGTCCAGTCTAGAGATAGGGTTTTGTGCACTTCTATCTATCAAATCGAAGGCTCAAAATAAATCATTCTCAACTTGGAGCTTAAGATGTGTTCTCTCACAAATAGACCCATAAATCGAAGAACTAGTAGTAAAAACAAGAACAGATCACATTGATGTGTATATCAGTTACAATAGCAGAATTCTTATTTTATTTTTGATAAATTGGAATTTCAAATGTGTTCTATTTTCGCTTCCTTTCTTTGAGTAACAGCTGTACAATTATAAAATTAAACTAATTCTTAGTATGAAGCTGTCTAATTATACATAAAATATAGTTATTGTTTGTTGCAACTTAATAACCGGAGGGGGGAATAATAGTAATCTTATTGACAAAAGTGGGGAATGGCTCAAAGGTTGGGAACCACTGTTAATATACAGCAGTACTTTGCTGTTTTACAGTTAGACGACTTCAGTCCTCGCAGATCACACGGTAACATATAGCCCCCCCCTAATTCAACTCATTATTCACGATTAATGTCTATTTCGATCAGACTGACTTAATCTTAAAGTGCATTTTCATATCGATATGAACCTATTTGCAGACGATTACAACTGTTTCAATTTCACCGAGCTTGAATGAAGACACTACTAAATTTAAACTTTTGAGATACAAAGCATCAATTAAAGATTTTCAGGGGAAGACAATTGTTTTTATTTTTTTTCAAGAAAAAATGAACTTAATGAATATTGCGACTTTTTAAATGGTTGCTTATGTTACCGGATACCATGATCTGATGACGGCTAGAGAGAGAACGATAAGCTCATCCTAAGATTTGTTCCAAAGATGAATTTTAAACCTTTTATCCCAAGAATACCGACAAATTATTATTTGTAATTGCCCGCCATGAAACTGAAAGCAGGCAGCGTTATTTGTGAGCCGAAGGTTCCGAAAATAGTCATGGCTGTCACCCTATAGCAAAGATTCTCTCTTGTGAATGTATTTAGGTTTCCGAAGAACAAAACAAAGTAACCACGAGGAATAAGTAGCCCTGAAAATGAAACTAGTGTTACTGGAAATGTGTATCGGTTTTTAAGTAGACGCTCTACTTACAACATTGACACTTGCAGACATTCGTCGCTAAAATACGTGACGAGAGAAGAAATCAATAAACACAACAAAGGGAAAGAAAAATACGAAGGAAACAAGAAATAACAAATCTTTCATTTTTCATTCAGATTTTCAATAAATACAGACACTCCTGAGAAAAAGAATGATTAAAAAAAATCGCTTGGTAACAGTCGTCCGGAGAGAAAAAAAAATCAACACAAACGAGTCGGCTACTTGTTAAGTCACTTATATTTTAAATACAAAAAAAGTGAATAAACTAAAACGTGTAAGCAAATGAATTTAACGAAAGCGCTAATTAGAATCTTAATGCTTTTCATTATAACAATAGTACGATTTATAAACCTTGAAAAAATAATTGATATCTTAATAGTAATAATCATTAACAATACTGCAACCGAACCGATGATGGTAATTGTATAAAGAATAAAAATACCAAGAATAATCTTGATGAAATGGTATTTAATAATTGTAATAAAATTTATTATAAGGACACTCCGTATGACTAACATAACCAGTTGCAATAACAAATTATAAGATGAAGAAATGTTTATAAACTGTAGCGTCCCTTTTTCATTTACGATTTACGTGTTACACTAAGATTAAAATTCCGTTGAACAAAATGGCGCCCAGAATTTTCAAATCTAGTAACGTCACCGGATTTGAAAATTATGGGCGCCATTTTGTATAACGAAAATGTTAATCTTAGTGCAACGCGTGGATCTGTAGTATTTCTTTCTGCTAGACTGATCATAAATGAGAAAATGACACTACACAAATACTCTCATATCAATTACTTGTCTAACTATACACACTAATAAAAATTATAGCAACAAAAACAGTTTCATAAGAAACATAGTCATCTGTAATGGATATTTAAAAAATTCTGGTTTCTTTACTTAGGAAAAAAAAACCTTATTTCGCATCACCCTGTGCAATTTAAGACACCGTAAGATAATTACTTTTAAATAAGTATTAAATGCAAATTATACTAACCGCTAATCACTAACATTTGCTATTTTCGATATTTTAAATTTGTCTATCTAAAGACAATTGTTGATAGTTTGACTTATTTAGGGGAAATGGCAATATTATAATTCACTATAACTGCATCAATTAATTTATGGGCGCCAAGTTTGAACTACCGTATATTTTTGAATATAAATCGACCGTGAGTATAAGACGAGTTCGGAATTTAGCATAAAATTTCAGAAAATCGACTGACTCGAATATAGCCGAGTCCGTTATTTATTAACTATTAATGTCGTCATGAGAGATATCCCCTTCTTATGAAGACACCGTTTATTCAAGGATATACGGTAGATGGAAAGAAGCATTAAACTACAAAATGGCTTAAACTTTATTAGTTACATTTTTTTATACACTGGTTTGTATCTATTCCTAGATCTGGGCACTTCAGTTCTTTTCCTTTTGTTTGCAGTATTAATAAACACAGGAAAATTTGTCAATTTTAATTTAAGCATAGAGATATTTATTTTTCCTGATATACGTATCGAAACACAATAACGCCGTCCCTGCAATCATTATTTGTATTATCTGATTGTTAATGGTGAATGTATATTAAAAAAACAAAACAAAACAGCCACACGTACGTACACGTTCTCTCACGCACTGAGACATAACAGTTATTGGCAATCCTTGCAAATCAGTCGCCATGAAAAAAGTTATCTCCCATTATGGCTAAAAGTGGCTAGATGTTTTTCATTTCCAGCTAATTTTATAGCTAAAAATATACGCTCGAAAAATCATACGAAGGCTCTATTAATTAATGTTTAAGTTTTATTTTAATAGATATATTATTTAAAGATCATACTAATTTTGGAGCCTTTGTATGAATTTTCGAACGTACTTAACATTTCAGGAGCCTTCGTATGATTTTTCGTGCGTACTTAATATCTTTAGTTATAAAGTTAACTTCGAATAAAATGAAAAAAATCTAGTCACTTTTAGCCATAAAGGGAGATAACCTTTTGAATTCTAATTTTGGTGCCTGATTTGCAAGAATAACCCAGTTATTGTAATGTTTGAGCATCCTGTCTAAACTTCTTCAAACTTATTGATATATTGGTTAATTTTGTAGGTAACTGTTGCTTAGTTCCATGTTCAAAGCAAAGGATGATTTGGAGGGTTCAAAACCGGGGATCATCTTCCTAAGAAGAATGTAAAAATGAGAACTTTGACAAGTAAATGTTATCGGGTAACAAATAACAAGAACTCATTTGATTTCAAAATCTGGTTTCTATAAAGTGATTCCACTTTTGAAAAAAATGTCAGTTTGGATCAAGTCCCTTTTTCATGTTGCAATGGGCATGTCAGTTAAAATTTGAATGAAATGTTATACAAAAGATTTGATCATATATCTAAGGCAGTGTACGTACATACATGCTTTATGTATATGCATGCATAGCTAAGAATGTATGCACATTTTTTAAATATATATAATATATATGACATATAAGCATCATAAATGTTATCCTCTTTATCTATGCATATGCTTATTCATTTGAGGTACATCCATATCCTTTTCAATGCATGCGTATTCATAATTAGATTTGAGTCCTATGTAACATATGTATACGTACGTACACTTTTCTATATGTATTCATAAACAAATGGTTGTTGTCGGGAATTCTCTTAATATCTGTTTGAATAAGCTTGTTTTACAACTTTAATTTCAGTACCTAATGGGTCATCATAACCAAAAGGTCTATTATTTATTATTTACTATTTACCTTCACTCAAAATTAACCGCGCCAATAAGAGAGAAAAATACCCCCAAACAAACACCCCCAAAACATTTGCCGATTCGACAATGGAGACGGTTGTTGTCATTGCGATCTCTTATTTTTCATACTTTGCTTTCGTCCTCCTTGGATTGTCGTCTCAGTTGTGCAGAATTGGACGAAGTATTGGTTGAGTTGGACTGGCCACCTCTCGAGTGAGTGCTGCCCTGTTTCAGCTGAGGTTTTGGTGATGGTGGTCGCAGACACTGTGCCAGATTCACTATCTCAGTCTGGATGTTGGCCAGCGCCTGTATGACGTTGAACAGGGCCTTCTGATTCTCCGTCATGAGGCGCCTAATAAACTCTACATCGTCCATCATTTTGTTATTTTCACGGGTGTTTGATTGCAGATGTTGTAATCTCACGTCGAGAAGTTTCTGTTGTCGTTGGATAGCATCCAACTGCGGAATGGCCAGTGTCGTGGCGATTGGACCGGAATTGGACACTGACGTTCGACGGTTCAGAGATTTGGACACTCCTTTTTTGCGTGGGTTAGACGCGGTTTTAGCTGGAAAAATAAAGAAAAAATAAACCGCAATGAATCATCTGTAAGACTTTGTATGTAATAAATATAATAGATTTGTGTGTCTTATATCGCTAGGATGTAATAACTATTAAGTCTTTTTAGACTTTGGCCCATAAACATAATACTAACAGTATATCATCATCGCAGTCACACACCTTTATGGAAATACTGGCCAAATTCTACATCGTGCGGCCACGGATATTCGTGTAATGTATGTTTACATTTGTTTGCAAATGATGTTAATCAAACGAGGATTGATCAATAAGTCTGCGGCCTGGCACAGTTATTAGCGAAATGTTGATATGACATTTTCACTGTATAATGTTCGATTAATAGAGTTGGGTTAAGTGACAAGGAAGGGGACTATGCTGGAAAATATTTGTCTAAAACAAATGCGTTTTTCATCAAACTACGTCTACGGACTTATTGATGTACCTACGTATATATTAGAAAGTTTGGAAAGTAAGGGCTCACTCTGCAAAACAAACCCAGGAAAAGATAAGATTGTTGGGATGGGAAGTTCTTCTACATCCCTCATACTCACCAGATTTAACACCTACAGATTATTTGTTTCGATCACTAGAAAATTTCATAAGTGACAGAACGTTCAGAAACAAAGAAGTTGGAAAAGCTTTCTCAAAAAGCTTTTTCGAAGAGGAATGGAAAATTTGCCTTCCCGTTATGCTGCTCTCATTGATAATGATGATTACATTACTGATAAATAGTATTTAATTAAACTTCACTGGAAATTGTTTTATCTCCTTTTTGAAAATACGTAATTACTTTCTGAACACCCTAATATAACATGCACTTCATACAACAATGCAATCTTAGGGAAATGTCTGTATTCTCCTTCTCGAAATGAGTAGGTCAGTCTGATGACAAGAATGCTTTTGAGGACGGAACCTAACAACCGTCATTTGGGTTAAAGTTGAAAAAGATTATTGAAGGGTTGAAAGTATTTCCCCTCCTTTTTAATTTTGCTTATGACGCACACTGATGATAATGTGAAACTTGAGGTTGATTTATACACGAGTTTCCTTTCTCCCTAAAGGGCAAATATGAATTTCCTTTTACGGAAAGAGAACCGCATTAACGATTTTTACAAAAGAAAACAAAACCGTAGTGACTGACGATTTTTCAGCTTGTATTAACTGGATTTCCCTTCCAAGTAGAAGCGCTGAAAATCTAGGAACTGAGCAACTCGGAACCTTTGGAAGCGAAGTAGCCGAGTCAAATAAATTGGTATTCAATGAAACAAGCAAGTTTTTATCTTATTAGTCCAGCTACTAAGACCCTTATTTTAGACCAACTGTTCACTTTTTAAAGAAAGTCTCATTTTAAGTTTAGAAGAACTATATCTGGATCTTGCCTATTTCAGCAAAGAAAATTTGATAATTTTCTGAAAATGTTGAAATTAGTATATCGGGTTCTGGCACATTTTTTGAGTTCATTGAGAACTTTTGGGGATATCGCGTAGACAGACAGCGACTACAGAAATGTATGAAAAAAAAACGACGGAAAAATGTCAGATTCATAGGGGACCCCCTTTCTATCAATTTAGGACACACTTTGCTACAGCTGGACCAAATATGGCACTTTCTACAAAATTTGAACAATCTTCTCTCTTAGCAGCTGGACTATTATAAGTTATTTTAAACCTGGGAGTTCGGGTGTTCTCATTTGGATATAGACAACATTGAAAATACACGAAAATGCATCAATACATTGTAGACATTTCTGTTCCTCGAGTTGGAATAGGGGTAAAAGAAAGGGACGAAATGCATTAATATATTGTAGATATCCCTCGCCTTCCTAGAACACGAGTTTGAATAGGGGTCAAGGAAAGAGACGAAATAACAAGTGGGTGCTTATAAGCATGCAGGGAAATTAGCGACATTATCTCTTGATATATAAATGTAAAGAAGTCATTTACTGGAGAGTTTGGTTTCTGCATCTTCATCTTCCGGTATAGGCGGCGTCGCGTATGGTATTCTAGACGGCGTTTCCGGTACGGGTGGGGGTCCATCCGGCGGTGTTTCAAATAATTCTATTTCTTCCCCTCTGATATTTCCTACGTCTTTCACTGTTGAAGAAAAAAGTCATATTAATAAGATATAATATCCGTGAGATACCTGACAACAAATTACTTATCAATAAATTCAAAGCAATTCCTTCTCTGCTGCAAAATATAATGCACCACATGTATACGTTACATTACAATAGCTTACAGATGAATCGTTAAAGGAGCTGGTAGCACTGTTTCAAATCCGAAGAGCGACAGCATGAATTCCTTCTTTTGAGAAAGGCATATATTTCGAAGCCCGGTTTCAACCTTGGGTGAAGAAGGAGCTGAGTTTCCTGTCCACCATTGGCCGTTTTATTAGCGTTTAACCTATCTTTGAAGTTAGAGATTAATGGCTTTAGAATGATTTAAAATGTAAGAGTCTTACATGGACAGTCGAAAGGTTTTTGATGGGGGTAATAATTGACCCGTAGAATAAGCACGTTTTGCTAGTGAATTCAATTGTGACCGTTGTTTTAATTTTTACAGTGATGTAATAAAAACAACTATATGTAAGTTTTCAAGAAGCTAATCAACAATTCAAGGGTTTGAATACTTTTGCTTAAGATTTATAGATAAAGTTTGCAGAACGCATACTATAGTGTACTGGTTGACATGTTTGTCAATTCACTTGTGTCATAAGTTCGATTCACACCGATGTCCCACTATTGTGACCTTGTGCCAGACTAAGCTATGCTTAGTAAATAAGTATAATATTATAAATTTATATGCATTTTCCAATTTAATTTTTCACAGATAACATTGAAGAATCAATTATGAATTCGAGATTTTAAGTGATTTATTTATTAATGACATTATGAAACTTTTTCTGTTCCTGGGTAATAACTTTTATTTCCTGGGTTGATTATGTCTAAAAGTATAGAAAATGGCTATTACTCTCTTCAAACTTTTCTTTTGTGATCAGAACATTGATATATTTTGTAATTTACTTATTTTGTCTCAGACAGCTTTGGGAAGGTACTTGAAGGCTGCAAACTCCTTATCTAGAGATGTGACATTGTTTCATAAGGCTTAATTCATGTCAACACCTTCTGGAGGTCAGCAAGTAGCTCCCACGTGACGTTGTTCATCCCCCACATATAATTCAGACTGTTGTGGCGTGTCTCGTCTTTGATAGTGCGCCAAGGTGTCCCAGCTGTCCCAAAGGCAAATATAATAGGGAAACTTGGGGACCCATCAGGAATGCCACCATTTTGAAGTCTTCGATGACCTCTCAGCCGTACTCATCACACTTCAAGGCGTCTAGCAAAGTATTGACACTGTTGTAATACGGGTGAAATGAGGTGCCTAGAATTTGTCTTGATCCCCGATAGGCATGCCGAAACATGCCTTGTAGGTCTTGCACATCTTAGCTAAGTACTCTGAGACAGAGGTCAAAGCCGGTGTCTTCATCAGACCACAGATAAAGAAGATCCTGGAATGCAAGGAATTGCCTTAGAAAGGAGCTTGGTACAGTATGTGGAGCATGTTGAAATTATGCTGAAGAACTATGGTAAAATGGGCTGCAGGCTGTCCCTCAAAGTCCATATCATTGATGCTCATCTTAATAAATTCAAGGATAAACATGGGAGGATATTCGGACAGGACATACTGGACATTGAACGCCGATACCAAAGATCTTAAATCTCGAAAAACTACTACTTTTTTTTTAATTCACCCATTGTACAATTGGAAATAGGTAAATTTCAAAATATCACTGTCCTGGTCACAAAAGCAACGTTTGAAGGGAATGATAGCCATTTTCCACACTCGTTACACATAAGCAATCAGAAAATAACACACACCACCCCAGGAACAAAAATGGCGTTGCGCGCTATAATTTATTGTTCTGATGTATGTTAAATTTATTGACAACTTGCATAACGTCGGACATTATTGCAGCAATTTTAGACGATCGCATATTTGATATATACTGTGAATATTAATATGAGAGTGAAAAATGTAGATATTTGGGAAGACAATTATCGAACGCTAACTGGGGTACCCATCTACGTCCGAAATGCAATATAATTCATTGGAATTTCTTTCCTTTTTCCTTTCTTGAACTTTCTATTATGACGAGAGTGCTCTAAAAAAAGGAATGTGACGTAAAAGGAAAAAAATATTCCCCTTTCTTCGACACTCTCTCTATCCTTCCTTCCTTTCTTATGAACTGATTCAAATTTAGTCTGAACAAAAAACCTTTTGGCATTCATAGAACTGTCAATTTCCGTCGCAGTTAAAAAAAAAAGGGCTAACGTTCAGAATAATTCTGAACTCCCACAAATAACATAAGTTTAATATGGAAGGTCCTGTCGTTAAATATACGAAAATTATGAATTTATCTTTAGTTGTTTTTTTTTTTTCAATTGAAATTTTGTCATTGTCATTATTCACAGAGATCACGTAACAAAAATAAGTTTTCTTCTTGCGTGTTCATTGCCCTAATCATTCTGAAGGACCTGGTACAGGGAACAGAATATCAGTATATCTGTTCTCCCAGAGCGAGGCCCTTCCATTGCACTTCGGTTGGATCGTTGACCTCTGCGGTCGCCCCACGTGGGTGAATCGGGTGTGCTGGTCTAAGTGTGGGGTCTCCATTCGCGCTCACCTCACACTGGACTGGCTTTCCAGGGAAGTATCAATCCTGGTCCTCATGGCATTTGTCTCAGTGACAGGGACTTGAGGATTCTCTCCCCTCAGGTCTCTAGCCATGGGGATTTGGGATCCCCACGCCTCCTGCCTGCATGTTCTCGAACGTGCAGGACCCCACCCTAATCCGACCTTGTGTCAAATTTGCCGTCGTGGGGAGGCTGATAAAGAACACTTCACACTATTTTCTCAAAAGGCTCGAAAAGGCTTTTTGCTACTTACCATTCTCTTTTTCGTCTTTCGCTCTTTCTAATTTGAACAAATATCTTTTAACCAATCGATGCATAATATCCGTGTACGACGTTTCTTCAGTTTTTAATTCTAGATTTTTGCAAACAGTATCTCTGCGTTTCTGAAAGTCATAAAACCGGAAAAAAGAACATCACACACAATTCAAATGGAAATTACATTTATATAGACTCGTGAAAACGTGCAGTTCATTCCCCCCCCCCAACTGGAAAAAAAGATCATCCAAAGGAAAATATGTAAAGAATCAACGTGTTTTGAAAGTGAACTGATAACAAAACTGGTTAGTCACTCAATAGAAACCGTCAAGTGACCAATTTCACAAAAGAAATTGGAAAAAAGGAATGATCAATGAATAAGTTACAACTTTTGTTGGGCAGTGATCACTAAAGTCTGAATTTTCAAAAAATACAAGCGGACACAAACTAAGGAATCAATTTAGCATAAACCTACATTGTAAATTGAACCCCCTCACTAAAAACCTATTTAGGGACAATTTAAAAAAAAAGAACGTTTTTTCTTAAAGTAAATTTCGAATTTTTCAACCCTCTAGCTCCATTGGTGCGACCTGTACACGTGATACATACATACATACTTAACCAGCCAGCCGGAGCAACTCAAAAACCGAAGAAACCTATTTTGACAGTTTTGGTTGACGGTTTCTAATATCAGACGTCGTGATTTGCTCATAATTCTATTTGTACTAATCGAGATATACAGTTTATAATATTTCGATCTTCATTTGGTGAAGGTACCAGGTTACTGACAGCATAGTTTGACAGACTGAAAGAAACATATTTTGGACTATTTTATAATCACCCTTGTAAGAGTTTCTGTCATGTGTCTGTGGCCCAGGTTAAACTATGCAATCATAATCCGATACACAAAATTCATGCTATCGTCTGCCAGAGATTCAATTTTAATAATAGGATGAATTCTTGTGAACGTCTCCATTACGTACCCGTACACAAAACCAAAATGGTAAATTGAAAATGAAATAAAACAATTAGATACAATTTAGATATTTCAAAAATATTATTCTTGTAGCAATTATCGAAATACAAACTATAATAATGCAAATCCATAAAACTGAAACACATACTAAGAGGTAACCAGTCGATTATCGAGGATATATAAAGTTTAAATTCTAATCAAGTTTTCCAAGTTTCTCTCTTAATTATCAGTCATCGAACTTTTTGGCCAAGTCAATATCTGGAAAATTTGAGATAGCTCCATCATTAAAGGAAACCCCAAAGAAACTTTGGGAAATTTTACCACGAGAGAAAGATGTAACGCGTTAATACGAATTATACTTTAAAACTTTGACCATCGTAAACTGGTTACAAACTGGAACGGTTAAAACAGTAAATTCAAACTTGATTTCAGGGGCGTAGCTGGAGTTTTTTTGGGGGCGGGGTCTTGGCCCCTCTTGTGCAGTGGTTTCCAACCAGGGGCGGCGAAACCCTGAGAGTTCATAAAGGTATTACTGGGGGTCCCTCAGCTACCCCCCCCCAAAAAAAAGAAATGTTATCTAATCTTAGTTATTTCTGTTGGCTGTGAATCGCTGTCCGAGGTTAATTTTACGCGACGAGCTAGATGTTTACACGGCGCCACTTTCAGATCAGTGTAGCGCCCATGAAACACCTCTCTCGTAACACAATATTGAGACAGGCTTTTTTAAGTTTATGTATTAACAGATTTTATTCTGTGTAAAAGTGATATCCATTTTTCTCTGGGGATTTCTAAATATATAATGCCGAACAAAAAACAAATCTTTTGACAGTCTGTTTCATGAGAATTAATTTGATCTTTCGAAATTTTCATGTTGAAGCAAAACATTTCGTTTAGTGTTATTTATAGTCTGTCCTAGCTAGACTTTGACCTCTCACGTCCCTGTTTGCATAGACTCGAATGGTCCTTTCTACCACGTGACTCCATTCAGAAGATTAGTCACTCAATAGAAACTTTCACGTGGCCAACGTCTTTTGACAGCGTGCTGTGTTGGGTGGTCAATGAATAAGTTACTTCTCTCACCTTTTGTTTGGCCATGATCACTAAAAAAAGTCTGAATTTTCAAAAACAAGCTCGGACACAAACTAAGGGGTCAATTTAGCATAAACTTACATTACCAATTGAACCTCCCACTAAGCATATTAGTGGAGGGGGTGAATTTTTTCAAAACGTTTTTCCTAGAGGAGCAAATAGTGAAGATTCAGCCCTCTAGTTCCATACCTAGCTAGCCAACTTGAAAACTGAAGAGACCTATGTTGACGGTTTCTAATACATTCATCTGTTTGCTAATTAATTTGTCTGATTTAAGTCGTGACTGACGTCCATTTCTCCTTGGTTTCTATCTTCGTAATTACACAACAACTGAAGATGGCTAAGACGTACTGACTCAATGTGTTTAGCATAGAACTGTCAGTTTAAATATTTATTATAATTTGCGAGCTGTCAGTCCGTAACAGGAAGTCGGTAATGCGGATACACACACACTACATAGCCATTCTGCTGTGTGTCTACATGTGTTCGTTTGGTGGCTGCTAATAATATAACTACAACTACTGCTGCTAGCTCGTGTATCAATTTCGTTTTTAATAAACAGACGAATAAAAGAATTTTAGTTAAAAATACCTTTCAAATTACTGTGTAAACCACAGCCTTGGATTAGCAAAGCAACGGGCATTTACAAGTATTTATAAATCTTATAAAGTTTTTATCAATGCAAAATATCAGATGCATAACGACCACACAATTTGTAACTTTAAAAAGAAAAAGAATGGCCTGGTTAGTCACTCAATAGAAACCGTCACGTGACCAACGTATTTGGCAGCATGCTGTGTTGGGGGTGATCAATTAAAAAAATTGGAAAATGTGATGATCAATGAATAAGTTACATCTTTGGCCTTCTGTTGGGCAGTGGTCACTAACAAGTCCGAGTTTTCAAAAAACAAGCGTGCGCGAATGCTGCCGGACACAAACTAAGGGACCAATTTAGCATAAACTTAATAAACTTGAACCCACCACTAAAAACCTATTATGGGGAGGAACTTTAAAAAAACAAACTGTTTTTTCTAGACATAATAATGTTTAGATTTATAGCCCTCTAGCTCCATC
>VCCN01005204.1:5619940-5634019 GCA_006491835.1 Architeuthis dux | reverse complement strand
TTTTTCGAATTAACCGTCGATCGATCGAAACCTGACGAAGTTCAACTTGAGTTTTTCCTTCATTTATTGACAGCAAGTCAGTGTTGTTAGTATTTGATCTCACTCATTAAGGCACAAACGCATTGGATTAACATTCAATAAATGTAGGCAATAAGGTTACATTTATCGAATTTTACTGATGCCCCCCCAATCTTCAAACTTCCAAAAAGGAGGACACTCTAGCCCAGGGTTCCGAACCTGGAGTCCGTGGACCCCTGGGTGTCCACAAAAGGTATTATCGGGGGGTCATTTCCAAAAAGGAGGATATTGCAGACTGAAAATAAGGACTTGGACAGATTGATTCTCTTGGAAGTGTTGTAAATATATAAAAGTTTTGTATACAAAATACTTAGAAGAATCGTTGATTTGGCAAATATCACTTTAATATATGAATACGATTTTGTAGTAATCTTTGTAAAGTTTCACAAAAAAACAGTTTTCCTAGCCTTCGGCAGATTGACTGACCCTCTCCCACTTTTTGACAACCCGACTTTACATCAGCAGTGTTGACAACGGCAACATGTAATACAAATACATTTAAATTTAACAACCGTTAACGTATTTTTTATTATGTGTAGTTGCCGTTGGCTTTCACTTCCCATTGTTCTAAGTATATCTGAGGTAATTTGAATAGGTTTTTCAGTCTGGCCGCAAAAAGGAGGACACATTAACGTCCGGCGCGGCGGAGGACAGTGTTTAAAGGTAGGTCTGCCCCCTCCCCGACAGTAATAAATGGAGTTGTTCAAAAATAAATGTTGTATTTTTGGAGATGGAATAAAAACCCATTCAGATGTAACAAAAATTAAATTTATTTGTCAAGAACATAATCACCATTTATTAGCAATTACAAAAAGCCCATTATGAAACTAATTCTTTTAATCTTTGTTGAATGAATCTAAGATTTAAGGCAAAGAATCCAATTAACGCTAAATTGATCTCTTCCTTACTTTTAAAGGTTTAGCCATTAATAAAATGTTCCAGTAATCTGATTAAATGGGGATCTCTAGATGTTAAGCTGCTTGAGTTTAGAGGATACGGTAAAATATCCCAACCTAACAATTTGATCTTCTGAATTTTTCTAATTGTGTGTTGGCTTGTTGACAATAAACGTCGGTTGTGATTGTCTTGACTTATTAAAAAATGCCCACCAAGATCTTACGGGGGTAGAACTTTGCTTTAGATGTTGACATATTTTCGTCGAAAATCCCATATTTCAGCGCTTTTCAAACTGTGTCGTGACACTTTAGTGTGCGCCGATAATCTCTAGGTGTGTCGCGAATTTAAATAAAATTTTGCATATCTTTCAAAGGATACGTTTCCTGAATCAATTGAACTGTTGGGATGGCATTATACTTAGCTTGGCTAACAAAACTAACGTTAATGTGTCGCAAAAAATGTTATTTTTAAAATGTGTGTCGTCAATGTAAAACTTTTGGAAAGCTGTCATATTCTTTCAACAAAGAATCAAAGAATTAGTTTTACAACACACTTTTGTTGTTGTTAATAATGAGGATTATGTTCTTGACAAATAAGTTTAACCTTTGTTACATTTGAACGGGGTTTTATTCCGTCTTCAGAATGTGGCATTACTTTCCGAATAACCTAATTTCTTTTATCCCTAGAGAATCCTAGATCTGTGCAGGATAAAAATAAGTTGTAAGTTTTGGGAGAGAATAGAAAGTGTTACGTTGTTAAGTATGATAGGGGTATTAGTGTGTGTGTGTGTGTGTGTGTATATATATATGTGTATCCGTTTTCCTTTCACTTCCAGTCATCTTTGTCATAGACTTGTTTCTGGCATGGTAGAGAAAGGAGAGAGCACATGGGCAGTCAGCTCTCCTAAATTGCCTTACCTGCCAAGGTAATGGCAGAAATAGCTGCTATATCTCTTGTTCATCTTGACAGATGGCGGTCAGTGATTTATGTATTATAGAACGTTTATTCGATGTTACGACGCCTAAGAAAGGTTAAAAGAGTAATTTGAATGTGAAACTCTACTTTCGGATTAAAGCTGAGCTGATTGGAGTAAGTGTTCAAATGCGTGTGTGTTACCTTAATAAAGGTTTGTTTTCGAGCTCTTTCTATATCAAATAGTCCTTCTGAATGAGGACTAAAGAGCTCTTTTAAAAAAGCCCATGTGTACAAAAAAGATTTTGGTGTTGGTATCATATTAAAGGGTACGGGTAGAGTGCTGCCATCATCCATGTAATTCATCCACAACTTTGTGCGAGCAAACTTCCATTCGACGTCACAATCTCCCTGCAAATAGAAAGAGACACACATGTATAACATGTGGAAAGAGAAAGAACAAGGCTGCGTGTATTACAAAGAATTATACAAACAGGTCTAGTTAGTCACTCAATAGAAACCGTCACGTGACCAACAACGTCTTTTTGGCAGCATGCCGTGTTGGGGGGTGATCAATTAAAACATTTGAAAAAAACGAAGGGCGATCAATGAATAAATTACTTCTCTCGCCTTTTTGTTGGGCCGTGATCTCTAAAAAAAAAAGTTTGAATTTCCCACCAAAACAAGCGTGAATGCTGCTGGACACAAACCAAGGGACCAATTTATAGCATAAACTTACATTGTAAATTGAATCCCCCACTAAATACCTAAGGGACGAAAAACAAAACAACCGTTTTTTGTAGACATAATGAGTAAATGTTTAACTTTTCCAGCCCTCTACCTCTATTGGTGCAGCCTGTACGCGCGATACATACGTGACCAGCTAAAAAATTGAAGAAACCTATGTTGACAGTTTCTAATTAAGAGAAAATAACAAAGGTGATAAAAGTTATATAAACATTTAGGGGACAAGAATAGTTGCTCGATAGATACATTTATGAAAAACGTCTTTTTAAAACATTGTGTATTGTATGGACGGACTATCTGCCTCGTCTATATGTTCATTTGTTCACAACGTTTCGGCCTTCGTTGGGTGTTCCTGGTTCTAAAATGTGGAATCACTATTTAGAGTGTATGCTAATCAGTGATTCTACATTTTAGAACCAGGAACACCCGACGAATACTGGAGGGTACACGGCCGAAACGTTGTGAACAAATTAACATATTGACGAGAAAAATAGTCCGACCATACACAATAATTAATACACCTCCTCTAACTAAATTCAGACAAGAATTGTCTTCTTTTAAAGTTTAGTAAAACAGCAAACGAGGAAGTAAATACTTATTTGAATGATTCTATTGATGGACACTGGTAAGTACTTGTGTGTGTGTTTAGGGCGACTGTCAGTGGTTCTCGGAGACTAATTCGCAAGAATTTGTTCTCACTGGGTGTCTTATTAGTGTGGCCTAGTGTCAGGTAAAGTGTGGCAGAGGGCTTGATTTGTCTGACAGTTTACAGACATTAAAAACACAAGTAGTAATTTCCAATAAAGTCTTTTTTTATCAATCGACGATATACAGTTATTACAAATCATACAACTTGAAAGAAATTGTTTTTTGCAACAGCAAAAATATTAATTGGCCGAATTTTCCCAATTGCCTCCCCTGCCCCACGCTCCCTGCCCCGTACGCCTATGGCATTAAAGTAGTCGCCCGTGTCATGAAACTATAACATTGAAGAAATTGTTGCCGGGAGGCGACTGGTGATATTAGGTGTGTGCAAAAGTTTCCAACGAAAAATCGGTCTTCAACTTTCTATTCAGACGCTAGTTTTCAAAAAAAAACAAAAAACGCTGGGAGTTTTATACACACCTAATATGTCGATCGAACGTGCAAAGATCGTGTCCAAAGTGTAAATCAATGGGGTTTATGACTTTACCTGAATGTCTTCGAACGAATGACTCATCATGGCAATCAACATGTTTATTAAAACGATGATGATAACCACGTGATAGATACCAAACAGAAACATGCCGACGCTTTCCACAATTGCGGTACTTTTTTCAACTGGCAGGTTGCCACTACCTGAAAGACACAGAGAACAAACAACAACGAGAGAGACATGAGCATTTGGTGGGACGAAATTAGCATGGAATCAAACATGGAAGAAAAATAATCGGTGTTTATTGCTTCTCGAGATATAATTACAAATCTGTTGATATATCTTGGTTGACTAATAATCACATATTTATTACCTTTTCTTAATGAGTATGCCGAGTTGAATTCCGATTGTTTTCGAGTCTTCACACACAGACATATGTAGATTCTTCATAACCGTGTTGAACACGGTCCATAATATTTTGAGAAATACACCGAAATATTTATTCAAAGTTATCAGATGACTTATCTTGAATTGACACCGACAATATGACAGTTCGAAGCTGCAAACGTTTATTTATATAAAACAGACTAACCAATATGAAGAAATTGCTAGGAAAGAATATTAATAGTAAGTCTAAACGATGTTCTGTGCCTGGCAGTGTGGAGAAGCATAACTTAAAGGTAAAGAGCGCAGATGACGTAGTCAGTAAGTTTTGTTTGTTGGCATTTGCTTCCTCTCAACAATCACCGATGATAGAATTTCATTCCAGGCGCAATCCACGAAGGGGGGCCCGGACCCCCCTACGCAGTAAAAGCACAATTTGTAGATTTTTTCAAATATCTAAAGAAATTTTATAAATAAAACCCCAAATAATTCCAAGGAATCATAAATTAGCCGTAAAAATATAAAATAAGATGTTTATTCTTTATACATCTTTCATTTATTTAATTTTGTACTTTATTATTTTGCCCCCCCCCAGTCTCTAGTCACGGGGACATGGGTCCCCCCTACTGAAGCCGGCACTAAATGACCCACCAAGGGTCGATGTGCCATTATTATTTTGTCATATATAGTGCTAAAATCCTACGACTCAAATGTAAGTGAAAAATACCAGATCGTTACTTTATTTGTTTTTTGATGATTGAAATTTGTTTTCTTTTTCATGTATTTATTTGTAATTTAAAAAATCTCCATTTATACGCCCTGCTCAAAGTCCCGGACCCACCACTGCATTCGAATATTTCATATCCATTTTCTTGTGATATTTTGGTCACTCTGGGTTAAGAATTCAAAGTTTCAAGCAATTTTGATCACCTAGAGACATAAACAGGGATAACACATAACAGTATTTTCTTTAAGTTGATATTGAAATATTATAAACGTGGCGGTTATGGAATGAATAGGCCCCACGGGTCCAAAATGAGCCTTTTTCTTTGATGACTTTTGGTGAGCAACATAAATAATAATACAAAATTTGCTTGCAAATGGAAGTAGAAAAGATGAATTACAGCAAGAGAATCTGTCCTTATGGACATTGTATGCCATTGGGTCAATCAGAAAAGAACAGATTGAGCAAACTGTGGATTTCCTACTCTTGGTACATCTCAGAAGATAGCAAAGGTGTTGATTAGAAGTAAATCTCAGAATAAGATCAATCGATTTGAACAAATAGTCGTGCACTTAAATTAGTTTGCAACTAGGAAGGTTTTCTTGAGCTTCATTGTGTAACCAACTAAGGCCTCGTGTGAAATTTCAACGTATGCATGATTGTGTGGGTGTATCGTGCATGTCTGAGTATATATCATTGTATACTTTCTGAAGATTTTGATGATTACATTTGGGTGGCAAAAACGTTCGTTCGAATTATCAAGTAAAACTAGTAAATATAGATTTGAAATTCTATGAAAAGATTTTTTAAGGAAAAAAATGTAAATTTGTTTCAGCTGAAGAGTTAATATTTGAAATGGTGGGTAGAAGGTATTTTTATTAGCAAACTCTTTAACCATGGGTGGAAGAGTCTAGTGTTACGGACAGCGAACCAAGAAAATCACACAGTTCATTATTAGAATAGATTAAAAGACAATATCTGTATTTTTGACATTAACTTTATTAAACAACATACCGTTTTGTTCTATCTCCCACCATCTTTCAGCAAAATTCATAATTCAATCCTCCCAGAACTTCGTCTTTCTCTACAATGAACTGCTCTAGGTGCCTTTTGCAGTCTTTCATGGAACAGACTTTTTCTTTTTACTAGAAACAATTTTGTAAAGAGCTGAATAAATGGTCACCCAAAGGTGCAATAATACCTGGTGAATACGGCGGATGAGTGAAAACTTCCCAGTCAAGCTGTAACCATTTTGCCTGGTCACTAAAGAAACATGTGGTCTAGCATTATCCTGAAGGTAGATTAGGCTCTTTCTGTTAACTAATTCCATGCGCTTTTCATCGGTTTCTGTCATCAATGGGTCTAATTGGGAGCCGTACGAATCGATCGTTTGCTTGCTTCTCTCGGAGCTCATAGTAGAGGATTTCTTTCTCCAACCCCACCATATACACAGCATCACCTTATTTGGATGAAGACCGGTCTTTGGTACAGTAAAGGGTGGTTCATTTCACTTGCTCCAAGATCTCTTGCATTTCATGTTGTTGTAAAGTATCCACTTTTCATCGCCCATCGCAATTTGTTTCAAAAACGGAACATTTTGTTGCGTTTAACAAATCACACGGTATACGATCTAGTAGGTTATTTTCGCTTAACTTATGTAGAAGCCACACATCAAAGCGACTAACATAATCTTCAATGTTTGATTTGGATAGTTTGAGTACATTGATCCCGACTCGTATAACATTGATTATTCTCAAGTAGTCTTGATTTGACTATCAACTTCAGCTGGTCTACGCGACCGTGGAGCATCGTTCAGCGAGGAATCTCCAGCACGAAAGTTCGCAAACCATTTTTGACACGTTCAATCATTCACACAACCTTTTCTATAAACTGTACAAATCTTTATTTTGCGTTTGAATCGCTTTTCTTTTACCTTTCTTAAAATAAAAAAAGCATAAAGTGCCAAAAATGTTGCTTATTTTCTTCCATTTTTTAATGTTAGAATCAATGTACAAAAATAGCTCAATTTTGACAAAATTGTATAAAAAGTGCCCGCTGACACGGCAGCTGGTCTAATATAGCCAAAATCAATCTTTTTGAATGAAGTTAGTTAAAACTAAACGCCCCTAATGCCATATAGCAACAACCACATAACCAAATTCTTTAATCAACCCTTTATGATTTATGAATTTGAAGTATATTTGAATATGGTTTACTTTTGGACTGGCAATCGTGAACATACAGAATTTACAATTTTGTCCGTTGCGGATGTGTTTACATCGAAAGTTTTTGACATTTATTTATTGATAAGTTATTTATAATTTAAGCAAAACTTTTTACAGGAGTAAATTTCATTTTATCGTAGGTAAATTATAAAATTTAAAATTTTCCGTTTTAAAACTGAAAAATGGTTTGAGTTGGCATACTGTTATTTTAATACACTTCTATAATTTTTTAAAACTGTACTGAACGCAACAATATTAATTTTCAAAGCATTGGAAAATCCAAATTCCTAAACCACAGAATGCTATGTTGGTGTTTTTGTATTGTTACATAGAGCATTATATATATATATATATATATATAGTGTGTGTGTGCAGTTGCATATATGATTATGTAGAGTTAAGTAATTTTCCTTTCAGTTGCTTGCACGATATTAATGTATTTTCGTAGAATAACATTTGTTGTTCAAACGCAAATTGGGATCTTAACAATTTGAAGAGAGCAATAAAGGTGCGCAAAAGAATTTCTAAAAAGAAGAAACACTAACACAATGAAAGTGTGAATGCAGTGTTTTATGAATAGAAAGTGCATCAAGAAGTTGAATATGAAAAAATGGAGAATTATGAGGAAACTAATTTTCAAAGTTTCTTAGTATAAAATGTAAAGAAAATCAAATTAATTATTAAAATTCTCTTTATTGATAAAATTAAGGAACTTGTGTAATTTGTTTTATTACGACTTATTACTATTTCTTTTTTTTTGCAAAACAAAACAATAAAATGCTATCGGTATCAACATTTTCTCATTTTCTAAGAAGCAAAACGGCTGATTATTATTAAAACCATGAGTCAAAGGGATGAAACTGGCCGAGAAAAATAAAGATCAACGCAGAATATGGCGGTTTCTGTAATCAAATAGATTGACTATTATTATGAAAAAGATGAGAATCGAAATATCTGGTAAAACTAATCGACGCCTTTCTTTCTAAAATTAACGAATTTTGTCGTGGCCAAAGTACATATAGAAAAATGCTCTAATGTATACGCGTCATTTGCTACCCAATTTTAGATGGAAAACGCTGAGACCTTTTATCAACATATCGCTAAAAGATAGTAGGAAATTTGAAAATGGATTTATTTGAATTAAATGAGTCACTGAAGAGACAAGATAAAGGTGCAAAAAGAACGTGTGCATTAAAGATAGTTTTCCTTTATGAAGGAAAAAACATAGAAACGATGTGTTTTAGTGGTCAGAACAGAAGACAACAGAAAAAGAAGGATCGGTGAGTGGTGCAAAGAATCCTAATTAGAGATACAAAGAACGGCAAATTGTTAGAAAGTGAAAATCTCGTCGAGACAGACGACACAAGATGTGAAGGAAACCAAGTTTTGAGAAATGGTTAAAGAATATCAAAAGGGAATTGCGATTTGTGGAAAAAGGTTGGTGTCACATACCAGTCGACCATACAGACGCCAGCAGCTCTGGTTGTTTTCGCCAACGGAATAAAAGAAAGAAAAAGTGGAAAAAAGTAAAGAATAAAGTTCACAAGTTTTGGTTTTTGTATTAAAGCATATCAAATGGAAATTGAAGAAAAAATGTTTTCAGAATGATTTACTAATCAGTATTTGTTTTGCAGTATAACATTTTATATAAAGCAAAAGACTAACACAAATGTTGGTTATTATTGGTTTCGTTCTTATTATTATCGTCATTAATACTAGCAACATCCTTATTATAATTATCTTTACTTCTTCGTCATTAACATTATCATTGCATATTAATGATATTCTTAGTTAACATTTTAAATGTGCATGAAAACATTTGATTTTATCTGTTTAATGTTAAGACTTAATTTACTTTGAATAAATAAGTAAATATGTGTTATAGTTTCATTCTTTAACATTATTTCTGTTTAACCTGAAATAGCTTGAAGGATTCCTATAGAAATCACTTAATACAAATTAGTGAGCGTTATATCAAAAGGTGAATTAAATTCGAATCATTATTTTACTTAAGTTTTAATACTAAAATGCGTATTTCTAAAAATTAATTTTTCGTGAAATATTTGTATTCAAATACTATTCTTATTCTCTTTTGGTAAAATAAAATATTAATGCCCATCTAAAATTAAATTCAAACTTGCTTTATATACAGAACTGTTTAATGTAGATAAAATTAATATTCAATTACAAGTTGCAATTTTAGTTTTAAAACCAATCAAGTTAATCAGTTATTCAAAATGAATCGGGTGTTTTTCACTTCAGTCTTGTAACGGGAAAAAAAGAAAAATAATCCACGGTATTGGATTACGATATAACGATGAGTTATATTTGGACAATTTCTCTAATCTGAGCAGAATGGAATTCTAGCAATTTTCAATTGATTAATGAGTTTCTGGCAGTAGTAATCAACATTATTTGAGAGTTTATAGAATGAAATTCGGTCTGTAATCTGAAGACTGATCGAAACTATCATCCGAAAGCAATTGAGGCTAAATCACACAAAGCTCAATAAAACGGAATGGGACGATTTGGCGTGAGCGTTTAGGCGTCATTTGATTTGGTGACTGACGTTTTGGCGTTAGGATAAAAATGCTGATCGATTCTTCATCATTCAAAGGTAAAACTTTAAAAATCCTTAAAATTGTAAATTTAACTTTATTGAAAAAAAATGTTTGTGCTGTAAATAAAAAGTTAAAAACATTTAAACGACGGGTTTTATTTAAATTTACTCTCATATTTCAGTTAGTTTGGTGTAAATTAAATAGTAAACTAAACGTTCAAGATTTTAACATAAGTTTCATTTCCAGCACAAAGATTTACAGTTTTAAAATTTTCGATGAATCATCAACATTATTTCCAGTCGCCAAATGGGCTTACTCCCAAATGGGTTTGTCGCCTAAAGGCTCACGCCAGAACCCCAACGCCAAATCGGCTTCACCAAATAGTAACAAACCCCAATAAAACATCATGCATGTCAAGATGAGAGAGATTGTCCTTAACCTAAAAGAGCGAGAGAAAAAGGACACACCAATAGATGTCTATGAAAACATATCATTAGGAACAGCAAAGACAAAAAACGTACAAGGCCAATTAGATAGAGGTTAGGGAATTGGATAACAATTGTATTAGGAATCAAAACTATTGTAATAATAAAGATTTTATATACAATACAGAGGAGTGTTTTACTGTAAAACAGAAATTGTCAGAACAACGAAATTGCTTATCTTTAAAGTTGGTGAAACGTGAAAAAACAGTTATTTAATTTCTCTTTTGCTCAATATTTCATTTTTCCTTTTCCTCAGCAGGAATCTTACTTACACCTAAATTTAATACTTCCAAGTGACTGAACAAAATGTGGAGGAACCGGGCAAAAAATCAAAAGATTCAGTTTGTCCAATGAAATTCAATTAACTATAAATTGATATGGGCTGAATTGGCCTGGCAACAGAAATCCAATTCATTCACGTACAGATGCAACGCCCTAAATCGAGGATGTGTAACGTGGTGATTAAGTTCGTTAGGTGTATTACTACCTGACTCCATTGGTATTACCTAAGACTTAACGCTACCACGTTAACATTTAATACCAAGTTAAATTACTTAGTTGTGAAAGGAACGTAACAATGTTAGTATTAAATGTTAACGTGGTATGGTTAAGTTTTAGGTAATACCAATGGAGTCAGATAGTAATAAACCTAAAGATCTTAATCATTACGTTACAACTACTTACCTCGAAATCGCAGCCACTCCAATAGTGACCTTGCTACATTAGAACATGCCTTTATCATTATAGAAAAATAGATCCAGGCCTCCCTTGTTATAGCGCGGTTCGCCATATAAGCTATTTTGGAGCTAGATTCAGCCCCCAAACAGCTAGATTCGCTGTCAAAATAGCTAAATTGGCAACTGGTTATCGCAGTACCGTTATAACGCGTTTGGCTTTCTTGGACCCCAACACCCGCGTTATAACGGGGGACGCCTGCACAAATGTATGTTTCACCAAACAAGGTAAGAAATGTGAACAGAAACTTTACCTATATAGATAAGCTAAATAGACAAATCTACCAATTGATGATCTGATTACAAAATGTTTTAAAGGCCTTTTTATTAGATGTCTACATGGCACACACAATATATGAAACGTATGTTATTCACACAACATACATTAGTATACGTATATGAACGCATTAATACATACATGCATACATACGTACAAACAAATCATGTCCATATTTTTTAGATATTAGAAATATAATTGAAAAAGGAAACACAGAAGGTGTTAAAATTCTTAAAGTGAAGAAGGTGCATGTTTTAAGTGAAGAGATGAAAAACGCCTTTGGGATGCTTCGATCTTTGCAGAATTTGTAAATATAATAAAATGGTGAAAAGTTGTAAGAAGTGTTAAAGAGTTTGAGTGAAGGAAACAAGCGTCAAGTTCAAGGCAGATTGAGTTAGTGGCGCGCAAGCAAGACAATAAACAAACATCAAAGAAACGAATAAACGAACAAGATTGAAATGATTTTCTAAAAATGAAGAAAACCAAACGAGAACGTCAAAATATTAGGTGTGTGCAAAAGTTTCCAGCAAAAAACCGGTTTTCAACTGTGTATTCAATCTCTAGTTTTCAAAAAAAGAGCGCTGGGAACTTTTGCACACCCCTTATATAGTCTAAAAAATCGCTTTGGTTCGATAACAACTGTGAATTTCACGGAAATCGGGTAATGACTTTGTGATAAGAAATAGGTTTTTCGCAATAAGTTCATATGTATCCTGATTGGTTTCTGTCATGGTTTTCAATGAAGGTAACAGCTTTTGGCAGTTATAGGAGAGTGCTTTGACCCGGTGCTCATTTACCCACTCTCTTCTCTATCAATCATCATGACATACTAGTGACGAGATCTTTTCAAAATATCTGACGATGGGAGAAGTGGATTCATGTCGAAGTGCGAAAGGAACAGAAAAATCCTCAGCCGGAATTCGAACTCGGTTCGCC
Organism: Architeuthis dux; assembly: GCA_006491835.1. Taxonomy (NCBI): domain Eukaryota; kingdom Metazoa; phylum Mollusca; class Cephalopoda; order Oegopsida; family Architeuthidae; genus Architeuthis; species Architeuthis dux. The sequence continues at coordinate 5,621,924 of VCCN01005204.1, read as the reverse complement.
GATAACCGTTACGCCACAACCCACATCTCCAATCTGTATCCTTACGACAGGAAGAAAGAAAGGGAAAGAGAAAAGTTGGGACAAAAGAATAGAAAGGGAGAATAGTTAGTAGTCATTTATCTTAGACGCTTAAGTTACTTGCGGAATTCTTAAAAATTAAACTGAAGATCGTGAAGTGTCGACATCAGTCTCCCAACCAAACTGGGGGGGGGGCTCATTAACCATAACTTGTCTGGAAGAAAGACGCTTTGATTTCAAACCAGGTCAGTGAATCCCTACCTGGGCAGTCATTTCTTTTTAGTGCATTATCTATTGAATGAAAGGGACATGAGGCGTTTAGTTATAACAGTCGACGTGTGTTAGTCCAAGTAACTAGTAATCCATGTTTGAGCCATTGCAATAACACATATACTGTTTTAATTCTAACTGATAAAGGAAGCTGATATAATTACCGTGTTGTCACTTTATATTCTTTTGGTTTATCAATTCCAATTTTCTTGTCATAAATATTAATTGAACAAAGCGAAATATTTTTAGTTTGTGAGATTCTGCACACCCTTATATATTCTTAAAACAATTCGCTTTGGTTCGATAACAACTTCTGTGAAGCATTTCACGGAAATCGGGTAATGACCATTTGTGATAAGAAATAAGTTTTACCTCTTTTTAAGATCTCGCACGACTGTTTCTCGTGTTCTAGACAGATCAGAAAATAAAATTTGTTCGTCCCTTCTATAAAATTATATTGCGATGGGGTTAGACCTTTCTTTTAGTAAAGCATAATCCTGACTTGAAAGCAGATAAAAAACTTCATTGCATCACCAAATAGTTTTATACTTGTAAAGGCTCTCATTCTCGACCAGACAAATACTATTAAAAAAACTGTTTTTGTAAAATTCACAACTTTATAAGAGTTTTATTAATAATACAGAACATTAAAAGACAATCAATGCATTTTTCCAAATATGATTTAGCAAGAAGAAAAGAAGAGTGAAAGAAGATTTTTGTTTAGTGTGAGAATGTTCCCAGTCCAATCTCTGATCACGTACAGAAAAGACTTTTTATCGAATTACCATGTTTAGCTGACAAACCTTCCATTCTGAAAAATTCAAATTGTTTCTTGAGAGTGAAAGTAAATACCGAAAGGTTACTGGACAACACGAACGCCAAGCCAAAAACATTCCTCCATTTTGTGGATTAAAGTGTGTGTGCTTACGTGTTCATATCAAACAAGTTTAAACCCTCCTTGATAACTGATAATCGAAAAGGATTAAGAAAACACAAACCAATCCTGTGAAATGGAATCAATAAGTATCGTAAGGAAATGACTCGTGTAGATATATATTAACAAATTGATGGTCGATTTGAATGAAATGTAAAAAGTGTCTCTTGAGTTAAAATTGTATTTACAGACTTGTAATTACTTTGTTGGCTGCTGATTCCACGTTTTAACCTAAATGTAAATACATACAGAATCTGATGTATACAAAATTAAAACACTTCACTGTAAATGCCATTTATAATAGAACTTTGAGATGAGATATTCTCACAACACAATATAACAATGATATTCTCCTGTTTGTGCTTTTTGGTAAAAGCTGGTCAACTATCAGTGTTCATTAGGTATATATGGCAATATTACATCTAGAAACCTTTAAGGATTTTGGAGTACAATTCCTTATCTCACTTGCAAAAGCGTTGTGATTCAAAACATTCTACAGTATTGGGCTGTAAACTCTGTTTTGTGTGAGTTCAAGTTCTAGTTTGGACAGAACGTGGTTCCATCGATTCGGTGTGTGTAAACCTCACCAGGCATTGAAGGAAAAGACAAGTCTTAAAATAGACGAGAATGGCATTACGAGTTCCCTAAGAATGAGGACGGCTTTGGCAAACTTTAGTTTAGAATACCGTACTCTCAAAAATGAAACAAAGCAGTCCATGTATCTGATGAAACTGAGAGGGGGAGAGAGTGAGAGAGAGAGAA
>VCCN01005204.1:5605785-5618489 GCA_006491835.1 Architeuthis dux | reverse complement strand
ATTTTGTTTCGACTTGGTTAACGGATGTAGAACTTTACCAAAGATTCTATTATATAAGAACTGAACAGTTACACATCGAATTGATATTCGATGTCTATAACGTGCCGGATTAAAGCAACAGGGGGCACTGGTCTTGAGGGCAGGGGGGAGCAAACTTAATAGAATATGATCACGAGAAACAAAACCTCGTTCTCTTCTTTATCTACTCAATGAAAGTAGAAAAAAATGTTTACAAAAGTGTAACCGTTAATAAGTTTACAAAAGTATGGAATTAATGAAGACGGTCACACAGAACATTCATGGCTATGTTTCAACGTTACACTATATACAAAGTCAGAGCAGTTTCTTTCGAGCTTTTTTGGATGCAAATTTATCAATTATGTCATTAAAATCAGTCGCAGTTTAGCATTTTATTTGCAGAGAATGCTCAGATCAGACAACCGATCTTGGGTCATTGTTGACCGTAGATCATTCTTAATCCTTTTTGGTCTAGAAAATGATCTTTCGCCGGTAAAGTTGGTAAACATTAAACACAGGAACAATCTAAAAACTGTTTCCACATTTGGAAAAGCTGTCAAAATTTTCTTCTAGAATATTGTTTGATACATATCTTGGTGGTTGAAATGTTCTTTTTCAGGTTGAGCCTGTTTGACGTTCATGTGGAAGTGCAAGAATTCATCGACTCGACTATGGTCAACATTCTTTGGATATTCTTGCATCAACATCTCGATTTCATTGCAAATCTGTTCTTTCGTTGCTTGCAGATTTACATAAAAATGAAAAATTGTTACTCTTCTGTCTAGTTTGGCTTCAAGAGCATCCATGACAAGGATAATGAATTTATCCTGAACCTGTCTCTTGGAGAAAGTTCGTCTAAGGCTTTGGATGCTGTCTCATCATTGTTATTTGCGTACTCTGTCTTCATTTGGCAGTTTTGTATTCCCGGTAGAGTAATCTTTGCTTTCTGTTCAATTTCTGTAAAATTAGCCGGAGTGTTTGAGCTGTAAATGTGTACTCATGTGTTCAATGAAATTGATCTAGCAAATGTATCCCATGTTCATGAAAATGAATTCAAATTCTTCCATTTTCTGCAGATGATTTTCAGCCCGTCGTCTAGAAGCTTCTTTTTTCATTTTCCTCATAGTAAATATGACTGAGGGCTTCAACTATGTTAGCATAACTTTCACTAATGGCTGCAGTAGCTTTGGTGTGAACCTCGCATCTAGTCTGATAAATGTTTAGGAACTTTTGACTCCGGAGACAAGATTCTTTTATAATTGCCCTTTTTGTAGAAGCTGAGAAAAAAACATTAAAGCTCATTTATTGTGCCAAAGAAATTCACTGCATCCAGGCAGGCGTCAATTGTGATTCGTCCAACTAGATTTGGGGAATGTCCAGCACATGGAATAAACTTTGCAAACTTGTGTGTTTCTTTCCAGAATGTTTTGTTGAGCGCCGTTATACTTTGCAGCCATATTGTAATCTTCATTTACTGAAGTAGTTCAGTATCAGCCCAGCCCATATGTAAATCCGACACTGTGTATAACATTTATTCTTTCATTTGCATCCTTCATAACTCGGTGGGAAACAATTCATTTTTATCACAATTGATATGGAGAATTATTTTGATTTTATACAACTGGCGAATGATTTGATATTTTCAACAGTTATTAATTTTATGTTACCTTAAAGAATTAATTGCTGATTTTTTAGTAAGTTTTTATGCAAGAACATATGAGAACATATTGTTTGTCATAACATACCCTTAGGCGTCGAAACAGGAGATTATACATAATATGTTTTTTACTAAAGTTTTGTTTTTTTTAAAACAAAAGCGGGATTTTCTGTGTCAGTGTAACTTAATAATGACGTTCATTTTGAAACTTTTTTTCTCTCCTTCTTATTCCGTCTGTGTTAATGACAAATACCCTGCAACGGAAGGAGGTGATTTTTGATGGCACCAACACTGAGGTGTAATAGTAGTAGTAATACAAATAATAATAATGATGATGCACTTATCTACAGGGTTTGTGAAAAGAAACTCCCCATTGAAAATTGGTAATAACGTTATTATTTATTGGTCGATTGTAATCAAACTAGCTTTACTTTGGACCATAGAATAGTAGAATTCTACCACTCTAAGGATAAAAATAAAATTTGTTTCATGAAAATAGAAATTATATACTTTTGTAAATATTGCTCTAATAAGGAGTTAATTCTCACCACATCGTATATTGATATTTCTGTTGCTATCTCCTGAATGAAAAGAATAATAAAACCACATATCTGTCAACTAGAATCTCGAAAACTATCGGTATTTCACTCGTAAATCAACTCAGGGCTTTCATCGATCATAAATGAAACGCTTGGTATTGCATTACAAAAATTACAAATTATAATTTGTAAGAATTACAAAAATGATAAAAGTCTTGCAAGATGAATATTTTCTTTCTCTTTATGCACAAGTGTTAAAAATGAAAAACCAAACAAAAACAAACTTCAAATGAAGCTGAGTATTAAAAGACGTGTGTGCAATGTGTTAATATTTATTAGTGCACAAACAAGATAGGGAAAACATTCAGTTGTATTCAGCAAAAAACAAAATCAATTTTTTAAAAGATACAAGTCTTCTTTATACAGAAATAAATACTAAATTATCAAAAGAAACTATGTACTACAAAAACATTTTACAAAGAAAATTGCTGCATTAATTCATTTCATAGAAAAATAAAAACTGATTATGAGGTAGTTATTAAAATGAAACATTAATTTATATACAGTTTTTATTATTATCGTCATTGCCATTATTACCGTTAATATTTAAGAAATTCTGCTATTACAGCGGCAGCTCTTTATTCTAGCTATTTTAAAAAATGTTATTTTATTTTTTCACACATGTTGTATTTCAATAATGATCATTAATTAATTGTATTCTTTTGATTGTTATGTTGATATTGTTAATATGTTGGCAGTATTGCAAATGGGTGCCTGGCTACTCATGCGCATGCGTGCATTCTGGTTCAACACTGAGGAGAAGGGGTTGTGTGGGTACCTGCTGTGGTTTTGTTAGACGCATCCTCCGTACAGATAATTTTGTTGCGGTCATTGTCAATTATGATACATTGTTGAACTGAAAAGACGAAGGATTGGTTTCATTGAAATTGTGGACTCGCCAAACCACGCGACGAAACGAAACAGTTTAAAACGAATGGAGAAAAAGACGAAAGCAGTTAACGATGACGACGACAACAACAACCATAAAAGATAAATAACACAAAAGAAAAAAAGACAACAACAGGAAGGAAAGAGACAAAAATGGAGGCATAGTGAACAAAATATGTTATCTATAGCGAACGATACGTGAACAAACAATTAAAGAGTCATTTTTAGCAAAAAAGAATAGTTTTATATTGAAGGGTCAGCTCACCTTTACAAATTGTTATAATTCATAAACTTAGGAAATAAATCAATTTGGGTAAATTTTGAAGCATACAAACTTGTCTTGTATCAATGATAATCTCCATCATAAATTAAACATCGAATATTACGTTGGGGCCCGACTTGCACTTATGGAAATGAGTTTTTGGGAACTAGGAAAAAAACCTGGAAATTGAGAAGTAGGTATACGCCGTACCCCCGCGTACCCGCTCCACGCCTTTCTCTCCCTGCTGACTTCAGATAGTTGTGTATTTCCCCATGTAGCAGAAGTCGATATTCGAGTCAAGTAAAAGCCAAGCTTGTAATGCTGATTTTCAAGGCAGGCATGCCCCCTCCTACCTGGAAGATTAAAGCAACGCAATCTTCCTAGAACCATTTTCTCCATTTTGCCGTGTGTCGTACTAAGCTATATTTAGTAAATATCTTAAACACATTGCATTAAGCTACTTCAACGCAAACGAAATTTAGTATATCTTAAATGTGTGTGCACGCGTGTGTTTGTGTCGAAAAGCTTCCCACAGTCACTCAAATTTACAGAATAATAATGATCCTTTTTTTCGTCATTTATTCGCTGATGCTGACGATAATACTCATTTGAGCATATAACTGAATTGTTAACATATCTATCTATCTAAAACGAGAAAAATGGTAGCTATTGACGCTTTGGGCAGGAAAACTTTCTGAAAAGAAAAACTGCAGACTAAAGAACTAAAACGAAACATGGAAGCTTCGACTCTGCACTTCTCAGTAGATTTATATTTCACCGAACGAAATGGTGTCAAGTCGACAGAAGATCTTTCATGCAATATACTCAAGTTTTCCTATCAAAATACATCATCAAGTTTACCGACATACACACCGAACAAAAATCTGAATTGGCTTCAAATCAAAGTTTAGGGATACTTTTTAGAGTCTGCTCCTAATATTGTATTGGACTCTCAACAGTTACAATGTTTAATGGTTCAAATTGATCTTCGTATACAAAATGGCGTAGCTGAACTCCAGTTGCAAAATTCGTATTTGAAAGTTCACTGAAGCCATTCGTTCTTGGAATATAGACGTTAACTTTAAAAATCCATCTTCATACTTGAAAAGTCTTCCGTTAAAGTCTGATATTGGAATATAGAAAACTCTTTTTTTTTCAAGCAAAGAAAACCGATTTATTTTTGGTGACAACAGATTCATCCCCTCTTCCCAAGTTTTAGTCAGTCTTTTTTGCTTTATCCTTTGATCCAGAAGAATCTTTTTTTGCATGCTCTTCCCCCAAACGACACTTTAGATAAGCGAAAAATGGACCTGTGATCCCATCACCTACGCCCACGATGAGTAGCTGGATGTGTTTTTAGACGATACCAATTTACTGCTTTTGGAAATGAATACAGAATAGTAGTATGTAGACATAAATATATAGATAGCCACTTATCTATCTATATATCTATCTATATATCTATGTCGGCAGATGTAATAAAGAATGGGGAATTACAGAGGGAATATTGAAAATGAAAATGTTAGATTAAGATAAAAACGAATGGAAAAAAGGCACATAGATATGAATAGAATGAAATCGATATAAAGGTAGATAGATAGATATGAACAGAATGAGATAGATAGGTAGATAGATAGATACAGAGGGAAAGAAAGAATGTGACATAAAAATGGAAATGTCTGGAAAAGCGCAAAAAACATATTAAAAGAAGAGAAAGCGACGGATAGAAAAAGACTGAAAGAAAAGGGTAAAACAATGCAATTTCTTCTCCTGACAAGTTAACTATTTTCGCCATTTAAAACTCAACAATCTCAGAAGAGAAGCTTACAAACCAAAATGGAGTCCTTCAAAAATAGCCAATCGGAATTGTTCTAAGACTGAAAGGTTCACAATTAACTGAATTCAACCAGAAACAATGACCTCAGTTTTGTTTCAAGCATGAATCTTCAAAACAAAAACTGGACCATTCTTTTAGTATTCGAAAATAATTAAACCGATTATAATATTTTTCTAATATACGAAACTGAAAACGATAGAGAAGATTTATGGGATTAATACAGGAAATACCATTAACCACCCTGGGGTTCAAACCTAGTGCAATCCCCCATGACCATACATTTAGAGTACCAAAATGTTCCTTAGGATGTCCTCTTTCAGAAAGAAGATGTTCACAAGAAAGAAAAAAAATATGTATATATCTCCTTCATGAATTAAATCCACAATTTGGCCTATAAAGTTTACTTGAAATCTCCTTGAAAAATACTGAAATACCTATAAATTAAAGTGTATTTTTGAATTCCTCATGTCTGAAAACCATGATTTGGCCTTTTAAAGTAATCAGATATGTCAAATGAGAGACGAGATATGAATTTCTGTTTTTTCGGTGTCTGCTGGCGGCCATTTTGTTTTATGTAAATGAGGTAGTTCTTCCCAACTTTTTTCTTGGGAACATCTTTTTTCTGAAAGAGGGCATCCTAAGGAACATTTTGGTACCCTAAATGTAGGATCTTGGGGGTGGGGTGCTGTCCCCGGAACTAACAGGTGAAAGAAGAAAACACAGGTGAATGTAGATGATTTAGATTCTCTCTGGGAAAATAATAAAGGTGATAGAGATTCATTAATTAAAACTGTTTAGTTTAGGAGAATGCTGATACTGATGATGATGGGCCATCTAGAGATGAAAACAATAATTTTGATATTTTTTAAAATTCTTAGATGAATCACTTCACCATTACTATCTGATTACTAGTTTTATTCCATCTTAGTATTGTTGCTTTTTACCACAACACTCTTCGACTACTAGGGCAAACAGCGCGAAAAATATAGAAATAGCTTCCGACCAGACAAGAACTCGGATCCCATACTTTGGAAGCCTGTCTTTCATGGACTTCGCCGTAACCACTTTGGCCAAGGAAGCCTTGATGATTAAAATCTGTAGTCATTCTGTCACCGCTTCCTATTCGTCTCTCTACGCCATTTTAGTTTTTCTACCTAGTAATAGAACAGTTTTTAAAATTGTTTTAAATGATGTCTTTTCACTGTTATTATTACTGGATTTACTCCATCTTAGTATTATTGCCTTTTATCCAAACACCCTGGGACGATAATCTCTTCGACCGCTATTACTAGGTAGAAACACAAAGATAATGCAGAGTTGTCAGTGAGGAGGGGGGCGAATGACTACAGACTCAATTATCGTGCTGTTTGCTCGATCGACCGAAATGTTTATTGACCCAGTGTTGTGATAAAAAAAAGCAATAACTCTGTTGTCGATAGTATTACAAAAATAATTGTTATAAAAAATGTTCCATCAGGGTTTGAGGTTAATTTTTGTATAGTGTCGATGAGGGGCAAACATCTTTGAAATTCAAAAAAAATTTTTAATGCTTTGAATTCAAGTTGAGCCGAGGTTTGAGATGAGACAAAAGTCAGAATCCAGAAAGCTTAAAAATACAGAATTGAACACATTATCAGAGGAAAAGTCCAACGCTAACTGGAGGTCAATTCCCATTTGAGTAGTCATTAGCTTTAGACTGTTTAAATTAAACTTCGTTTCTGCTCGAATAAAAATATATTAAAGAATGAAAAAAAAAAGACTAAAACGTTTATCTCAAACTATTCGCGATTTCAACTTCTGTTCATCTAGCCTGACTGACTTTTAACGTATTTTAACTATAACAAAACAAATATATGGGCAACTTGTAATCCCAAACATATAATCAACACTTTCATTTTTACATAACTTTTTGCAGGAACTTTTCGAAGATATTGTGTAAAAAGCTTAAGTAAGTATAACAATGTATAAAATATTTGTATTTTTTTCCTAAATAATTTTTAACATTTTCAATTTGGGTATTTTTCGGAATTGAAGAACTATTTTTCTGAGGGGCTGCGATATTTCATTTTAAGCTTATATCAGACCATTTTTATATTTTTATTATATAACTTAGGAGTTTAAAGAAATAACAGTAATCATGGTGGTACTGGATGTTTAGCTCGCCAAAAATACATATTTTTATATTGTATTATTTATGAGGTCAAAGAGTCATACTATTAACGCAACGTGTATGATTAGATAGAAGTATTTGCTTTGTTTATTTTGTTATCACTTTCGTTCAATTTATTCTGGTCATTATGGAAATATAATTATTTATTTGCAAGATAAATGTGAGAATCCATAAACAATTGTATAAGCAATTATCAATACGAGATGAAATATTAAATTAGATTCTTCTACTACGACTATAACACTCTGCAACTTTTTAAAAAGCTTTTTTTGTTTCTGGGTAATAAGTGTTATTTTCTGATTGATTGTGTCTAGAAAGGACAGAAAATATCAATTATTCCCTTCAAACTTTGCTTTTGTGACCAGGACAATGATAATTTGAAATATACTTATATCCAACGGGCGAATTTGCACATTTCTAATCACAGAAAGTAAGAAAAACAATTACATATGAATATCACCATCCTGGTCACAAAAGCAAAGTTTGAAGGGAATAACTGACATTCTCGATACCTTTTACATAAGCTATCAGAAAATAACACTCACTACCCAGGAACGTTGATGGTGTAATTAAAAATAACACTCACTACCCAGGAACGTTGATGGTGTAATTAAAAATCAATGACGACTAATATGGATTTTCAGTACAGATTTAGATTAATCTGTCGATAATAACCGATTCATTTTCAGAACGATAAGCCACTTAATCTTAAAAGGCCACTGTTCATCATCTAATTGGCCAAGCAATGATATCTGGGAGTCAGATAAACAAGTTCAGGATACATGAGTTACCACTGAATTTAGTTCAGGAGAGAGAAAGGATCAAGAAAAGGGGAGCCATTTTTGAAGTTTAATAAAAACTTATTTTTACCTCCATCTATTTCTGGCGTCTTGACGCTAATATCGTTGATGCTGACTTGACCGAACATTGACCAAAATAAACTATAAAATGTGTGTCGTAAACTGAAAAAAGAAAGCAAATATTAATACAGAAATGAAATTGGACTCATTTATAATGATGAGAGCAATAATAAAGTTTGATAATAATGAAAAGTAATGATTATGAGGTTAGAATTCAGCTTTTGTTTAGACCAGCAGTTCTCAAACTATGTGCCGTGGCTTAATAGTGTGCCGCAACACTCTCCCAAGTGTGACTCGTAAATCTTTTCCAAATACACAAATATATAGTTCGAGCCTTGAACTTAAGTTCCACACCCTAATTATGGCCTGATACATATCAATTTATATTCATATTTTAATTGAGTTGGTGTGCTGCATAAGTCAAATATATTTATTAGTGTGCCATGATAAACCCTGGTTTAGACAACAGCTCTCGCAGTCTCTTTATTATCAGAAAAATATGAATAATTTGTTTAATATGACGAACCTTACGGAAAGTAACGAAAGAGCCCGATATAGTTCACCGATGTAAGATTTATCATGTCTTTCATATAATATATTTCATATCAAAGTGGATTGTCAATTACATCTCCTTTTTATGTAAGAATACAAGATTCGAATACATAGGAATAATGATGAATTACATGAACTGCCACGTGACTGAGATAGTTACATATTTCCCACTAGGCGTTGTTCGAGCCCTGGTAAAAATCAGGATTTCGAATGTTGATTTTTTCGTAAGGCAGGTTCTCCCCTCTTTCTGGCCTTCTGCAGTACCAAGTTAAGCTTAGTAAATATCAATAATGAAATACATATTTTTGTACGCTGCACCGATAAGAAGAATTGCATTCTGTGATCTAGCAGATCCATGTTGATTTCCATCAGACATGGGCTACCTTTTTCGAGGAGCGGACCTCATGAGATATTGCTCATCCTAAATCGGGCCTCACCACTAAAGAAGAATTCAACAAACATCCTATTTAGTACAAAGTGCACCAGAAAATTGTCTGTCAACTTTAATAACGAAACTGATTAGCCCTTTCATGTTTCATTAGTTTTATTCAAAATTATGAGGAGTAGCGCCCGTTTTAAACATTTAAACAACATTATGATGCAAACATTTTCGTAAAAAAACTCTAAAAATGCTTCTGTTTTCCTTTGCTCATAATCTTTCTGGACAGGATGAAGTTTTAAAAAAGCTTTTGAGATTATTAATTTCGATCTCACTCTTTTAATTTTAAACTTATCAAAAAAGGTCCATGCAAAGTTAAAGCTGCGATCTTCCCTAAAAACACATCGTATTTGTTTATCTCGGTAAGGCTGCTGACGTTTCAGTGACGTCAACCGGTGTCGAGGCAAAACGTGTCCCTTTTCGATTCGTCAATTTTTAGTGTGCCAGATGTCAACTTGATCCGAAAATTCATATAAGTTTGATATAACAAAGAAAAAGAAAGAAATTACCTACGAATTGTAGTGAGTAATTTGGTGTTTTTTTTTTACATGGTTTTCAATATTTGGGGATATCTGAGATGTATAATTATGAAATTAAGCGTGCCATACTGAAAGTCATAAAGGGTCGCAAGTGGCCCGCGGGCCGCAGGTTGCCCATGCCTGAATACCGTACTCAAATCACAATATGTAAATGTTTGTGCAGGAAAACCGGTCTAGTTGTGCACCTCAAAGAATCTTTTAGCTCTTAGTCATCTGCTGAGTTGTAAAGTTATGCACAACACTAAAAGTCCAACGCTAATTGGAAGTCAATTCCTATTTGAGTAGTCATTAGCTTTAGACTGTTTAAATTAAACTTCGTTTCTGCTCGAATGGAACGGAAAGCAGTTTTTCCTAATAGGGTTCAAAGTTAACCATTCATCATAACGCCTATGACTAATAATAAGTTACGTGCTTTGAATGAGCAAAGTTATCTCTCTGAATATGTTATTTGAAATGTTGTTTATTAAAAAATATAACAGATTTATATTTACAAATAGTTTTACTGAATGAATGTCAAATCAGATCCCTTGTGATACCAAACAATTTCAATACAGGTTTCAAGATTCGTTACTCAACGTTGTGTCCTGTACATTTTCTTGGTCCGTTTTTTGTTAAATCCCAGAACCCGGTAGATCAAATCGGACGACGTATTCAATTAAATAAATATTCTTTTTATACCAAGAAACTCACCCTTGGAATGCGCCTGCGGCATGCACATATACTGGTTGGCCATTCACAGACATTTTAAATTTTTGTGCACCGTAATACCAATAAAGGTTGTGTAGACCCACCATGAAGGCGAACAGAACCTGCAAAAACAAGAAGGAAAGAATATAAAGAAGCCAGGCTGCTGCATGGTCAAACTCAACACCTACTTCTATTCCGACTGAAGATGATTACTGTAACGTTTGTATTGTATATATAATAAATAAATTCGTAAACATATAATCAGTGTCAGTTTAATTCAGTTGGCAAGAGCGTCGCCTACTAATCACTTGATCGCGATTTCAAATCACGGTAGAGAAATGTTAATTTTATATATCGGTTTGGTTTAAGATGACGTGATAAATAAACAGTGAAGAGTTTCCTCCCCTGAATTAGGTGAGGATTGTTCTTGTTCTTGGTGTTCTTGTTACGGGGGAAAGGAAATAAAGTCAACTCCAACTTAGACTGGAGTTTGATAAAAGAAAACATTTACTTTGTAGTATTATTGGGTCACAGTCTAGAGACATTGTTGTAAGCAAACTTGTCTGTTATCACTTGAAGATGATTTTGATTAGCATTTGGCCAATTGGTTTTTATATGTCAACCAGTTTATTTTACAAAATGCGGGTAATTGCTTAGCGATCCCCGATGAACTCATGCACATTATAAATTCACAAGTGAACGCTATGCAATTCACTGGTCAACTAATCCAATCACGAATACATATTTCACATGCATTGAATTCAATTGCCATGAAATCGTTTTCAATACGTAATAAGGTATGAATTTCTTATTCTTCAGATATTAGGGAATCTCGTATAGCAATCATTTCGAATAAAAAAGGTTTTGCATCAGTTTTAAAAGGAAAAGAAAATAACAGGACAAAAAAGGAATCGTTTATCCAAATAAGCTTTTAACTGTGCTTGAAAAATCAATCCATTTTTGGGTTTGCTGTAGCTATCATTTTCCATTTATCCGGAGACGTTCAGAATCGACATCATTCTTTTTTCATTTGTCCCTTTGTGCAGAGTCCGAAAAGACTGTGTCAAAATAGTTTAGATTCATACAGAGCGTTGGTCTGATTAAATTTGAACCCATATCATTTGAAGTCTTATCTCTCACATCATTTCGCATCTCAGAGGACAATAACAAGAACCATATATCCAATGATGCGTCCACCATCCATATGTCCATATTTCAAAGGGATTCTAAAAGGAGTGGTATTAGTATTAGTAGCATTACTTGTTGTGGCAGTAGTATCAGGAGGAGGATGAAGAGGAAGATGGGGATTTTCACCCGAAGGTCAGGACCAAGTCTCATATCAATCCAACATGATACGGCTGAGAAAATTGATATTTAGCATTGCTAATTTTGATAGTAGTAGTATGAGGAGAAAGAGGAAGATAAGGATAGTTCACCCGAAGGTCTGGACCAAGTTTCATATCAATCAAACATGATACCGCTGAGAAAATTGATATTTAACATATTAGGGACCAACAGACAGATCTACTAAAGACCGACCGACTGACTGACCGACCAATCGAAAAGTGTCTTATAGAGATGCGTGGAGAAAAATAGGAATACTTACGAGAGCAAACAGCACCATAAATCGAGAGATGTCCCCGACCATTCGCCCCAAGGATATCTGCAATGGGCCAAGAACTTCAAATGCGGGCATGAGGTAGGTTGTGCGGGCAAAACTGATAACATTTGCTATGGCAAAGAGGACATCCGACACGATCTCAGGATCGTTGGGTTTCCATTGAAACCGGGCTGAAAAGACAAATCATAGGTTACGGTCATTGGAAATAGAGTGGAATTATGATAGAGACGCGAAAGCAACCATGGCATAAATTTCAAATATCAATTAAAGAAATATTATGATATCAGCCAACAATGTTGAAAGTGGAAAGCCATCAACAGAAAAAAAGCGGCATCCCATTATAAAAAGGCTGTTTGTTTGAGTGTTCTCTTTAGAAGTATAACGAAGAGAAATGCACCAAAAACAGCTTCCAGTTCGCAAATCTTGTTCGGAATCATTCTGCTTGAGAGGCTGACGTTCTTGCAGGGGCGCAGCTGGAGATTTTGGTGCCCGGGGGCTTGGCTCCTTGGGGGCCCCCTCCATCATTTAGTGTATATGTAGAAATGCAGTAGGTGAACTACTATTCATAAAGCTTT
>VCCN01005204.1:5568959-5584738 GCA_006491835.1 Architeuthis dux | reverse complement strand
GTATCTTCATGTACATAAGCTTATGTATGTGAAAGGTACGCACATATGACTCTATTCGCCACCATTGTTAAATGCATTCGTTTTGGTGTAGTAACCTTTTGATTGGTTTGGCATCGTGCCATTGACTGCTTTATTTCCTGTTCAACATTGGTAAGTAGCACTTAGAAGGAAATGGTTGTGAAGAGCGCTAACTGCTTTCCACCTTCCAACACTAATGTAACTCTAAAGATGAAAGATCTTCAAAAGAAAAAAAAACGTGGAAGAAATAAACAAACCAATAAAGAGACAATAAAAAAAATAGTTCGGGTGTAGATTTGCGTACATTGGTGGCGTACAGTGGTTGATTGGTTGCCCGTGTGTATGAATACAGTCAGAGTGAGGCAAACAGAAGAGCTCTGTCTGACGCCATCGCTCTAAGAAAATAACTTCGAACTTTTTTTCGGACGATCCAATATCTTCTTCTTATCTTTGATGTTAATACAACGTTTCAGTCGAATCATTCTACGGCCTACTTCATGTGCAATATCTATTATCCGTAAAGAAAAAGAGTCTCTTTTATCTTGTAAAAGAGAGTTTCTTTTATCTTGTATCCTTTTAGCGTTGCTAAAATAGAAAAACTTATTTGCGTTGCGGTTAACCTTTACAATTTCTGTTTGATACCGTTTGTTTTGCTTTTCACCACCGGAGAAAGAGACTCTCTTTCCTTACGGATATTACATTCTATACCTGAAGAAGGCCAAAGAATGATTCAACCAAAACGTTCTGTTAACATCAAAGATGGGAAGCATTAACATTGGAACTTTTTCCGAACAATCCAATGATTGTTCGGAAAAAGTTCGAATGTTAATGACTCTTCTCAAAGTTATAGACAAGAAAATATTTTATTTTAATTAAATTTGGCTAGTTTTTACCTTCATCTTAATTTCTGTTGTTTCTATATACAGCTTTCAATTCGGGCCGTTGTTTCTACGGCAACGAACAATAAAACAACTGAAATTAAGATGAAAGTAAAAACTAGTCAAATCTAATTAAAATAATGGGATACAATTACTTTATTCAATAATAATAATAATAATAACAATAACAATAACAATAACAATAACAATAACAATAACAACAACAACAATACCATCACCAACTCGTGATATTTGGCATTTTCTCTTTATAAACAATCCATCGACATTATCAGCCCCAGGAGCGGTCAGGCTATGATGTCTATTGTCATCAACCGAATGACACAGTCGTCCTGATTTTTAAAATTTTTATATATTTTTAAAATTTATATTTGAAGACTATATAAAGACAATTAACATTGGATGATAAAGAAACATTCACGTAAACCCTATTTTTACAAGTTTCGCCAGGGCACGCAGGTCTCAAATTAATCGACATATTGGTGACAATATGGTCCCTAAAAGTACAGTTAATACACAAAGGCTTTAGGAGACTTTTTGATCTTTGAGCCACTAATTCCCGAGCTATCTACGCCCTTTATGTATCACAGGAGTCGGCAAGGCTTCTTTGGGGGTGGGGGCAGATTAGAAATGTTTTATATCTTGCGGGCCAAGGCGGAAAAGAATTAATCATACAAGGCTTGTTTTTGTTTTAATTTTAAATATTACTTTAATGTTTTTTCAATATAGGAGTACAGTATCGCCCATAAATAAGTACACCCTACCACTTTTTAATAGAAAGTTAATTGTCTTCTAAATTGGTTTAGAAGACAATTAACAGGATTTTATTAGACAATTAGCAGGATTTTATTATTTCTAGTGGAACATTACACAATCAAAACGGATATTATCAGGTATTATTTATGACCAAACTCTAGAGCATTGAAACTCTGTTGCCAGAAATATCTTTACGTAGTGTTGTACTCATCTTTGGAACGGAAACATATTCATATTTTTGGCAACATAGTTTCAATGCTGTAGAGTTTAGTCATAAATAATACCTGATAATATCTGTTTTGATTGTATAATGTTCCTCCAAATATAATAAAATCCAGCTACGTTTGATTTAGAAGAAAATTAACTTTCTATAAAATAGTGGTAGGGGTGTACCTATTTATGGGCAATACTCTATATACCTACATACACTTCTATGTACTATCAATCAATGAGAACTATGAAATTATTTTTGGGAGACAAAATATTGTTTAAAATTGGTGTATATCAATATAATAGCAGGAATGCGTAATGTTAAACATTCTTTAGTTAAAAAACATTGATTCCTTTGAGGCTACTGCAAAAATTAGACTTTTGCTCTATTTTTCGATACAGATTATTCGTTAACCAAAAATAGATGAGGAAAACAAAGAATATTTTTATGCAACGTCAATGAAGTCTGTGGGTCGGATGAAACGATGCTGAGGGCCGAATTTAGCCCGCGGGCCGTAGGTTGCCGACCGCTGATGTATCAGACTAATGAGCTGTTTGATCTAATGTAAAAGGACATTTGAGCACCGCATTTTCTCATCATCAATTCACATTTTATAGGTTAATTGGCGAAGTCGACTTTAATCCTCCAATAAAGAATATTTTCTGATTATATTAATAAGTCTGAGTCTTTTTACGAGTCAGGGGTTTGCGTTGATTTCATGCGCTGCTTGTCAGGACATAAGTAACAGAATGCAGATGTTTGGAATACAGAAGAAAAAAACGTTTCATTTACATTTTTAGTCTTCCTAGTAGAAGGGAAAGAAATGTGCTTTGCATCGTGGCCAAAGAAACGTGAAAAAGAATTACCTCAAAGAAAAAAAAGGAAGCTTTTTTTGCTTAGTAAGACTTAGCAATGTGACTAAGAAAGCATTTTACGGAGCTGCTGTGGAGGAATCAGATTTGCGTTATCTTGTTGCAGCTGCATGTTCTACAGACTTAAACACACATATACACATACACATAGGAAGAAACATACAGGCAACCCATTTCATACCCGAATACATGTAAAGAGTTAGATATACGCTTACACAAAAATACACATGCATACACACACATATGCACATGTTTATAACGACATTCTTTCTTTCATTCTCTATATAATACATGCATAGAGGATGAAGGTGACGTATGTAAATGCATTTTATCTAAGCATATATATATATATAGAGAGAGAGAGTAAGAACGAGAGATCTATCTATCTAGGGAGATATAGATATAAACGTGCACAGAAATCGGCAAAACACCGATCTTTCCGAGCATTTTCTCAACTTTTCCACCATTAATCAATCGGTAATCGAAGACCCTAATATTTATGCTCTGCTTATTGATTATTTTTAGTTCTTTCTGTATTTCCCCAAATTCCTCAATGAGATACTTTACGAACAACCTAATATCATATTTTTTAAGATGGTGCTAATAAACATCGAAATATCAACAACTGAATATTGAATACGTACGATTATCTTGTAGTTATCCTCATCCATCTATCTATCTATGCGCTAGAGTTGTCAATCAAATCTTAATGTATATACTAATAAACTAGACAAGTGTTTCTTCTTCAAGCCACTGTGTAAAGTGTCGCTCTCTGGCTATTTTAGTGGTACTAGCAGTGGTACTATAGACGTGAGCACTTTGTACGAATTTGTAGCTGTTACTTATAAAACTTGTATGAAATAGTAAAGCGAGAAGAGGATACATTACTAAAATTAGTCAAATTAGTTACATAATAAAATTTGACCTTTTTATAATGATGTGTCTTGTGCAAGTCTCCAGTGTAGGCAGACATTTTATTTCTGCTTATCTAATAATTTATAAAGAACATGTACATTTTATTAAATGAATGTTCAGAAAATGCAAGTCAGCCATCTTGTCTTTCTGTTAGAAACAATAAGACACATCTAAACTACTATAACCTTGGAATTCCTCACCCAAAATTACGGATATATACTTTATGTAAAGACTATTTTACCTTCCAACAATACCAATATAATCTAATCGGATAAAGTCTTTTTAAAAGTTGAAATTCGTTACTGCAATGCTTTTCAAATGCAGGAGCTCTACAACGACTCATTTAAGTATATTAACAGACGCTGATAAATCTGCAATGTTATTTACGGCCTTATCTTCAACATATCCATCAATCGGTTCAATCATAGACTAATTTCAAAGAGTTTTTCGGACAATTGAACTTCATGTTGCTAACACGGCGTTTCGGCGGATCCATCCTACGGCCTTAGAACACCTGAATCCTACGTCATAAGCATTGCTGCTATTGGAGAAAAATCTTCTGTTTACAACCATTACATTCTGATAGTACACCTGAAGAAGTCCGTAGAATGGATCGGCCGAAAAGTCGTGTTAACACAAACGGCAAGAAGGAGTTCAATCGTTTGAACAACGCTTTGAATGTTAAGGATTGTTCTCAAGTCAGTATCTATAAACTATTTTTTGAAAATTGTACTCGAAAGATTTGGGTAGAATCTTCTTTCTTTTTTTTTACCTGCGTGTACCGTGAACCCCTTCCTTCTTATTGATTATTTATTAAAATTGTTTATCGATCTTTTGTTGCGTCACCATGATACTGGGTTAGCTGGATGGAACAGTGTCGAGTCTTCGGAAGGCAACTCCTGGGGAGACAGGTATAGTTGCAAAAAAACACACGTTGCGAAAACCATGGTGTAATGCGATAAGGCAAACGATGAGAGCGAGAGAGAGAGAGAGAGAGAGAGAGAGAGAGAGAGAGAGAGAGAGAGAGAGAGAGAGCCCTTGTTTCCAAAACACGAAACGGTTAAAACGGATAATGCGAAAAATGGATGGATGACAAGCTTAAGGTCCCGGATTTAAAAAAATGGCTTTGTCGCTTCCTGCATCTCCTCACCCATCTCCGGTTCTGGACTGTTGCCGGCCTTTGTCTCCATTTTTGCTGTCGGGATCTTCTGCTGCTATCTGCGACCGTTGTGCCCCTATATCATCTGGTCTACATAGCTTTTTGCTTTACTTTGTCCTGTCAGACTCAATTTAATTTGAATTTCCCATTCTCACCCCCCACTACAGATTCCACGCTTATCGAGAGGCCACTTCAGCATTATCCAATTCCGCCCACGCCTTATTTCCAACGCCACGTCGTGTCCTGTTACATTTGTTATTATCGCGATAAGGCCATCCCCTTCTCTCTATTACACACACACACACACACACATGGATAAAGGATGAAGGTTGCTCGGAAAATTTGCTAATCACTAATCAATATTTGATTAAAAAAGAAAACATGATTGATTGTTCAACTTTTCGATGAGTCGCATTGGCCTCAGATGGGAACGAATTGTTATTTATTTATAAAAGAAGAAACAAAATAGAATAAAGGCTACGCGTGGCTGGTGTATAGAACTACAAGTAGAACGCATGTACGCACACACGCACATACATATCTGTTATAAGTGAGAGGTGTCACACCGTCTGTTTGGCTGTCATTTTGAGAAAAGATTTCTTAAAAGGCTTTAGAGGGTGGGTGGTTCTACTTACACTGTAACTATAATTATAATCTGGACTCTTATTTTCCATTCAATATACACATATGCATATCTTCTTATTCCATAAGTTTATATAATTCTTTAAGGGATCAAAAGTGAAGGGAAACTTTTTTCGCTTCTTTAAGGGGTAAAAAGGTGAAACGAAGCTTTTTACCCCTTAACATTAAAGGGTCAAAAGTGAAGGGAAACGTTTTATTTACAAGTCTGACAAAAGTGAAGGGAAATTTTTCCCCTTGTATTGAAGGGAAACCTTTTTTTCCATTTAAGCGGTCAAAGGTGAATGGACCCCCCCCCATTAAGGGGTTAGAAATGAAGGGAGACTTCTCTTCCCCTTTAAGTGAAACGAAAGTTTTCCCCCTTTAAATGAAGGGAAACATTTCTTACAAGTCTGAAAGCTTCAGTGCTTTAAAAAAAAAAACTCATTTAATATTCAATCCGGCGTAGACTGGTACTCCAACTAGTACACACACATATATAATACTTTATAGTATATATAGTACTTGTCATAAGTATTTGAATAAACAGACATTTTGCTTCTAATCGCTTGGTTTTGAGAGTGAAAAACAAGATCATTACACAGAAAGAATCAAATGTTATTCCAATCAACATAACAAGGCATGCATTTAATCATGTTTTGTGGTTCTGAATGCTAAATTTCTGGAAAATAAAATTTGATTCTTGCGTAAAGTTCCTGTTTTTAACTCTGAAAACCGAGCGATTAGAAGCAAAATGTCTGTTTGTTCAAATACTTATTACATGTATTGTATATAGTGCAAACAGTATAGTTAAGTCTCTGCGGAATCATCCCAGTAGAATATGTATTATGTCGAAGGCGGAGCAATTATAATGTACAGGAAACAAAATTTGAGCGAAAAGGGTTTTGCCTTAGATTTGTGTAGATTTTGTGAAAACAAAAGTAAACCATTCTTTCTCAGACGTTTGTTGCGTTGGTGGCAGCTTTTCTCTGCCGACATTTTTGTCAGGTTTCAAGATGATAGAAGATGCGTAGGATGTGTATGTACTAGTATGTACTAGGATTTATCGCAATAAGAGCTATGTTGCCATAAGATCCTGGGGAAATCGCTCAGTTACCTTGCCTACTATAGGAGAAAAATCTGGCATAGCTCTTATTGCGATAAATCTTAAAGTACATACACATAAGATGGCAGTGGTAAAACATTTGATTGATTCTTCCTCGCCGACTTTCTATCACTCCAAAATTGATATAGTTTTATTATTTATTATTGTCTTCGATGATTAACTCCCTTGTTTGTTTTTCGCGCCCACATCCATTCTTTTCTGATCAGATATTATTACACTGTTCGACATTTTGTTAACTTTTTTTGTTGCTGGGTAATAAATGTTATTTTCTGATTGATTATGTCTAAAAAGTATAGAAAATGTCAATTATTCCCTTCAAACTTTTCTTTTGCGACCAGGACAGGGATAATTTGAAATCTACTTATTTTCAATTGGAAAGACAAATTTGCACATTTTTAATCACATAAGATAATCTACATATATAAAAATCAATGTGTATCCACACACACACACACACACACACACACACACACACACATATATATATATTTGTGTGTGTAGCACTTTCCAATGAGCACACAGATACTACACTCTGGTCTTGCGAAGAAGTGTCGGGAGTGACACTTTGATCCTAGGCAGAGCACACAGATACTACACTCTGATCGTAGGCAGAAGGCCGGGAAGCGAAACTTTGATCCTAGACAGAGAGCACATATACTCTGATCCTAGGCAGACGTGCCAAATCCTAAATAAGTTAATTTTGTTATTGTAAAATATTCCTTCGAAATAACAAAACTTTAAAGAACGAAGACCCGTTTTAATACAGCTTAGAGCCTTTCATAACATAGGTGTGGGGTTTTAGGTAAATTTATATGTTTATCTCAACATATTATATTTCAAGTTCCTAACATTTACTTCAACATTAAGATTAGAATTGTGGTTTGTTTTATATCCCTGTCTAATTCAAAAGAAGATGAATGTGAAACACAATTCATCTTCATCTTCACCTCAAGTATCAACTGAGAAGCTACCACGCGAAAGCTCTTAAAATATTACCTAATCATTTTTTGTTTAGGTTTTCGTTCACTTGAACGAATTTTGATTAAAACAGGACTAAAGAAGATATATCATTGAATCAGGAAATGTATTGGACATTTGTCTTCTATGTGTAATGATGGATACACGAGATATTTAATAAGCTCAGCTTAGTACGGCACAAGGCAACAATAGTGGGGCACCCGTGACGATCGAACTCACTACACTAGATCAGTGGTCACCAATCTGGGTTCGTATAAAGGGTTCGCGAAAATATTTTGGGGGTTAATGAAAACAAAAAGGGGTTTAGACAGGGTTCGTCAGTAACGTTTGACAGCGAAGCTTGATCAAAATTGTATTTAATATTAGGTAAAATATTAATATCACATAAAAAAATTCGGTTTTGACAAACATTTCATTTTGTGAACAATTTCTGTTCCCCGGAGATTGTTAGGTATTGTTTATATTAACATTCATTATTAATTTAAAGCGCGCTATTTTATGAAATGGTATAGTTTTTAATAAAGGAAAATGAAAAGATGTGTACGTATATATACTTTCTATTATCAAGTTTAACGGTTCTTTCTAAGTATCTCAGTAATATTTGGGGTTCGTATCGTGAAAGAAGGTTGGAGACCCCTGCACTAGATAATGGTGTAGCAGACCAGCTTTTATCTTCATCTTTAATATGCAATGAGTGTAGGGGTTAGTTTTAATCTGCCAGCCGTTCGAGCTCAAGTAGCCCAGTCAGCAGAGCAGTGCCGTACATAGACAGCTTCCGGATATGAAAGGGATGCGAGTTTGAGACTCGCATAGAGCTTATTCTTTATTTCCGATATATGCTATTTACTCACTTCCGGTCTGAGTAAGTCGCGATAAAAAGCAACTAAAAATTTAAATATGATAAATACTAGTAAAACATTCATAATGGCATACACAAATACACACATTTGATGTGTTCCGGCTTTCACCTATGAAAGATGCTATTTTATGTGAAAAGCGAAAAATTGTACGACTCACCTGTCGGCTTCTTGCACCCTGAAATCCGTAATAAATCTCAGCAAGTAAGAGGCCATATACATGGATAAGACACCAAAGTCCATAAAATTGTAGTAGTCCGTTAAATAAGACCGAGCTCCAGTATTGTAGATTTGTTTGCACTCCATCCATAACAGCCCTGGAAATAAAGAAACACCACAGACAAAATACGAATAATTCAATCATGAAATTCGTTAATCGAAATAAAACTTAAACTTTTCATAATATTTCGAAGGACAACGTTTGATTCTCTTTGGGCGATTAGACAGACTTGAAACACAAATCTGTATTAGGACAAACTGTGTATGTATTAATGAAAGACTCAGACATACACACTCAGTCACATATCATTGTATTTTCAAACTCCAGTTTTTCCACTGTAACAAAAAGAACAAGAACAACAAAAACGAGAACAATCTTCACCTAATTTAGGGGAGGCAACTCTTCACTGATTGCATTTCCAATACTAAAACATTGGAAATGCAATCAGTGAAGTGTTGCCCCCGTTATGGAGTGGAGTTTGACCCTGCAGCAGTCAGGCTTGTTTGTCATTTCTTTTCTCTTTTCCAGTGGAACACACGTATACTCTCCCGCACACACACACACACACACACACACACACACACACACACACACACACACACACAATACACGCGCAATCAATTATCTGAAATCATTGTGTATGATAGTCGAACTATTTTCCTCGTCTATATATTTATTTATTCACAACGTTTCGGTCGTGTACGCTCCGTCCTTCGTCGGGTGTTCTTCGTTGTAGAATGTGGAATGACTTTCTAGAACGCACGCTCGTATTGGATGTGACGTGCCTAGTCCAATACGAGCATGCGTTCTAAGAGGTGATTCCACATTATAGAACGAAGAACACCCCGACGAAGGCCGGAGCGTACACGTTGTGAATAAATAAACACATAGACGAGGAAAATAGTCTGACCATATCATACTCACTGATTAATACATCCCGTCTAACAAGAATTATATTAAATATTATCTGGGTGAATTTGAATCTCAAATTTGGGAGGTATAATTGCCTCCTACGCTAGAGGGCCCAGTCTGCCTTGCTATTTCACTCGCGGCTTGGGGTGGGGGTGGATTCATGCCTTTCCCAAGGGCATTAGTGCAAGTGAACGCAAACAGCCTCGGTCGGACTTTGAATTCGGCTTGCCGATTTCATTGTCCATGCCTCTAACCGCTACGCCACTTGCACTTCCTGAATAATAGTAGAATGCAACTGATAAACACAAGCATGGGCGTCCGCTGGTGGGGTGGTGGTGGTGAAAGTTAGAACCTTATGGTCAATAAAAGATAATGGTGCAGTACATTTTTTTTATGTAACGCCAACTTAATGTTCTCATATAAAAATCCTGTATTATTATTCGCTATGTTCTCTCTATCGTGTCGTCCCGGGGTCCGTCAACGGTCAAGTGCATCATCTGACATCTGGATCATACAGTGGGTCGTATTTACTTACACTACAAACGGCGGACCGAGTGGCAATCATTTCACAGCAGTTCATTTCATGTTAAAATAATCCACGATGTCCAATGAACAACGATTCTACGCGGCTAAACCACACAAATAGTATTTACAATAAAATTCATTTTATTGTAAATACTCAATCAACAATAATAATAAATCCTTTTTCCCCTATAATTCACGTTACAGACACGTACGGTTGGACACAACTTCCTTTTTTTTCTTCATAAATCTTATACACGATATATACTATAAATACTAACTCTTATCGTAAATAAATACCACATTTATACTAGATGTTTTCCCCCCATAACTTCTAAACATTAACATACACCCATTGCACTAAGTTTAGAAAAAAGTTTTTTGAGAATAGTAAACTATGAAAAAAGTAACGAAGAAACGTGCAGTAAGATGAAATTCGGTATCCTACCGAATTTCATCTTACTGCACGTTTCATCTTACTGCACGGTATCCTACCGAATTTCATCTTACTGCACGTTTCTTGGTTACTTTTTTCATAGTTTACTATTCTCAAAAAACCTTTTTCGGTAAAATGAACCAGACCCCTCTTGCCCACCACCTGGGAATATATGCCCCCCCCCTTCGGGAAAAATGGAAGCGGACGCCCATGAACACAAGGGTATTTCCAAAAGAAAAAAGCAACTCGGGCCCCAATAACCTTCGAGTTTGTTTTCTAACTGACCTAATATCCAAAATACGATACATATCTGCACATGGGTGAGCAGAGTGTTTGCAGGTCGTAGAGTCTCTTTAAGTAAACTGTGTGTACGCTCCAGAGGGGGCATATTCTTATGCTGGGGTGCGTTCAATTCATCTGTTGAACTAATGTGGACAGCATTCTCGGTGAGTCGGAACGTTGCTGCTGCTAACAGGATTAGAAAACATATATGAGAGGCTGTATGAGTAACAAATTTGATCACCGGACACCTCATGACAGCACTCGCCTGCAAAGAAATGAAAGTAGAATCAAATTAGACGAGAAAAGATTAAAATAGAAATAAATATACAGAATAGTAAATTAATTAAATCAGTGGGTCTTAACCTTTTTCAAGGCTCGCACACCTTCGAAATCTCAAAATCTTATGGTTTAAAAATTAAATTGAAAAAAGTTAATATTAAAAAGTGTAAATAACAAAATGTTTAAGTTTATCAAATGTCACAATTAAAAGACAGGTCTGGTTAGTCACTCAATAGAAACCAATCACGTGACCAACAACTTTTGGCAGCATGTCGTGTTGGGGATGATCAATTACAAAATTGGAAAAAGGGGTGATCAATGAATAAGATAATGCCCTCGCCTTTTGTTGGGCGGTAATCACTAAAAAAGTACTAGTTGAAAAAGAAAAAAAAAAGTGAACACTGCCGGCCACAAACAGACATAATTTAGCATAAACCTACATTGTAAATTGGACCCCCTACTAAAAGCCTATTTTTTGGGGGGGTGAAAAACAAAACAAAAACGTTTTTTGTAGACATAATGAGGAGTACATGTTAAAATTTCCAGCCCCCTAGCTCTATTGGTGCGGCGTGATACATACAGACATAGCTAGCCAGACTCACATGAAAACTAAAGAAACATATGTTGACAGTTTTGGTGACAGTCTTGGTCGACGGTTTCTAATTGGCAAAGTTAATATTAAAAAAATGTATGTCAAAAGTCTGTATCAAGAAAAAAAAAAATTATTTACCACCCCGCTCTCACATCTACCAAAATTGCCTTGGGGTGGAGTACACCCCAGGTTAAGAACACTGAATTAAAATAGGATCAACTTTACATTGGGCACCCTAACAATTGTCGAATCGAAAAGGGACACATTTTGCCTCGACACCGGATTTGTTCGAAGTTACTTACATTTGATAAAAAATGGATGTTAAACTAACAAATCTTCGAAGTTACTAATTTACTTTCTCCCGGAAAGTATTTTTTGTGCTTCCAATCCAACCTTCTTTTTCTATTTCTTTTATTACCCTAAGATGACAGTTACTGAATGACTGTAAAATTTCAAATCTAATAATCGCTATAAAACCCAAAACCTAGTTTTACGAAGAATAGTTGGATTGAAAGCACAAAAAATACCTTTATTTTTCCGGGAGAAAGTATCTTCGACACCGGTGTCGAGGCCAAATGTGTCCCTTTTCGATTCGACAATTTTTAGGGTGTCTGATGTAAACTTGATCCTTAAAATATATATAAAATATGTATTTTATATGTAACTAGTTAATGCCCGTGAAAAATTTCACGGATATATTTGAATTTCTATGAAACAATTTTTTAAGAAAGAAAAATAGTGAATTTGTTTCAGTTGAAGAGTAGGAGGTAATTTAACCAGCAAGATTTTACCCCTGAGTGGAAGAGCCCAGTGTTACAGACAGAAAACAAAAAGGTCACACTGTTCATTATATAAGTATATCAATTTAGCATGAGTTTGGTATCAGACGATCTATAATGAGGATCGAACCCACTAACAATTCCCAGCAAGTTTAGCTTGCTGATCATTACTATACGACGTGCGTCCTGACAAATGTTTTTTTTTCATATGATCTACTCGTTAATCCCAGTGAAAAATATTCTCAAATATATTCGGGTTGAGGTGGGTTTTTTTTCTTTTTTAGAAAAAATACTGAATTTGTTTACCGGGAAGAGTGCGTAGTTTGAAATGGTTGGATGGAGGTATTTTCATCAGCAAATGTTTTATTCCTGAGTGGAAGATTTCAGTTTTACGGACAGCGAACCAAGAAAATCATACTCTTCATTATTAGAGTATATAATATGTCAAGTTATATGTAATTAACTACTTATATATATGTAATTGTTAATTAAAAATAGCGATAACCATGTAAGCATACGAAATTACACCCGGCATTTAGCATCAACTTAGATTTTATTCATTATTAGTGTCGTTTCCATAGTTTCCATCTTGGCCCTTGGAATCTACTCAAGTAACTTTCTTCTGCGACTTGAATGAGATTCTTCTCCCTTTCTAATTAATTGACATTGATAGATATGACGTCATACCCCTCCCATCAACTTCCGTTTCTGCGGAAACAGAACAGAAACTTCCGGTTGCTTATTGGATCAATCCATATACTATCTAGGATTTAAGTTCATTGATGTCAACTCTGTTTTATATTCTGATTAATTGAATCTTGCACAGTGATGCATGTGCTTATGTCATTTACTACTTCGTCTCAGCAGATCAGGTGGATGCGTTTAGCCAAACATTCACGTACATACCAAATGAAATATTTTAAAACAATTGCATGTTGGTAGAAAGAGAGATGCTATTACATTTACGTGTATATAAAGTTATATCCATGTACACGTCAACACGAGTGTATAATTATAGGCACTTACTGAGCTTAGTATTGCCTGGCACCTAGTGAGTTTCGAACTCATTACAGCAATAATGGTCTGTAAGGCTAAGTTGCTATTCACTACACCAGGAGTCGCCAAAGTGGTCGAAATTGATCCCTGGGGATTGATGGGACTATCCAAGGGGATGCTTGGGCGTCAAAACGGGTTGATAAACGACCGTAGGGGTTTATTGACCTTTTAGGGTAAAAGAATAAATGTAATATACTGACTTTTCATAATTATCATATCTGTTAATACTTATTTATGTACTATGGATTTGGTACGTTTTAAAATATGGTATTGGTACGTTCGATAAATTTCTTTCAACAGTCTTGTCTGGGGGTCGAAGAGGGATCAAGGGTTCCATGAAGGGGTCGATGGTCTAAAAGGTTTGGCCACCCCTGCACTATACCATGGCGAAGCGCCCAATGAGTGCGTAATAACCCACACGCTTTTGGGCGGGTCTATATGTGAGTGATATCATTGCATTTGTAGACTGGCACACGCACACGCACACGCGCGAGCGCACACACACACACACACACACACACACACACACATACATGCATTAGTTTGTATTTGTCAACATGGATATCGCGACTATATGTTGCTATTGCTTGAGGAAGTAATTATATAGAGAGTGGAGTCTTCGTTCACACTTTCTTCTATTTTTTTCTTTTCGTGGCATACAGGTACATTTAATATTTTGAATCTGTATCCAACACAACTACGCAGCAGAATGTAGGGAGGGTATAACTCATGCCTGCCTTTCCTATGAATTTAAACTACAGGTTCTTAACAATTGTTATAATTCCATTCTCCCTCACACACACACATTTATTTACACACACACACACACACGCACTACTTCATTAAGGATTGAACTCACTACACGACAATGTTCTGCGAGACATGAATTTGATCACAAATTACGCAATGAGGCTTAGTGAACTTTATTAACATTAGACTGATGGCTCAAGTTGAATGGGTGTTAACAATCGGCATTCTTTCATGCTTTTGCCAACAATCAAACGTTTCTCAATAATGAAACAATAATCCTTTAATGACATCTTTTCAGGTAACAAAATGAATTAATTATACAAAACGTCGAATTTGGCATCAATTACCTACTTTAACGAACTAATTGTTACCGGAAAAGATGTCACTAAATGACTATTTAATTCGTTCCTATCGCGAGAATATTCACTATAAAAACCAAGTAACTTCAAAAAGACAACATCATAAAGAGTTATGAAGATACGGAAAAATGTTTCCCTTTTCGATTCGACATATTTTAGGGCGCCTGATGTGAACATGATTCATTGTGAACATTGTAAAGAAAGATAATTGAAGCCAAATTCGATATTTCGTATAATTTAATAATGAAACAAGATGTTTTATCGAAATGACCATCAATCATGTATAACTTGCTTCTCAGAGAACGAATACCTTTTCCATTTAAGTATTCTGCTTGTCACAAAAGGCGATTGTATGCCATAAGAATTCCAATGATTTTGTTCCGCTTTTTCTACTTACCTTACTATTTGGGGCTATGATGTAAGCTGCACAGAAGAATGGCACAAAAGGAATATACATAATGCCAAAGATAAGCTTCCGCCACCAATTTAAGGACTGAAGGAATCCCATTTCAGATCCATACCAAATACTCGTCATGTGTTGTTGACAGTTGGGATGTGCCACGAACTGAAAAAGAAAACTAATATAATAAGTAATAACCCGAATTGAGTGAAGAAATAGTTATCGACCTATATGTCAATCAGACAACTGCGGATGACGGACATTTCCGTCATTGCAGTTCTACGGTTAACTCAATAAAATTTCCGTTTTATTGTGATCGATGGCAATTCAGTTCTTATTTGTGAGTCAGGGCTTTTATCTTGCAATGGTTACTTGCAATGAACAAGGACTTTTATCTCGCAACGGATAACTATTACACGTGTCACCTTCCGCAGCTAAAGGGTTAATCAGGTATCTTTCTTCTTGTTGTTTATTGGTCTCTTTCTACCTACAGAGGTGACATAAATAGACACTATTATGTTACTCAGGTCTGAAATATATTGAACTCTGCTCTGTTCATTGACCATTACTTAGTTTTCTATACAAATTGAAGAGAAATTGCATCGTATTCGAGGAGCAGGGGGATTGTTAAATTCCGTATCGTGAAATGAGGCGACGTCAAATAGCGTCAAAATTGAGAATTCCACTTCACAGATGAAGGAAGGGAAATTGCTGTGTTTCGTTCAGGTCGACCGAGGAGACCAGAAAGGTGTTTTCGAACATCATCAGCCTTTTAACGTCCGTCGT
>VCCN01005204.1:5549258-5568878 GCA_006491835.1 Architeuthis dux | reverse complement strand
TCATAAACATGTCTAAATCGTTACGCCATCTTATTTTCTGTCGGCTGCAATTCCACATATAACCTCTGGGAATCCATGTTGTGAGTCGTCACGTCCAGCGGGTGTCTGTCATTCTCGTAACATGGCTAGCCCATTGCCATTTGAGTTTTCTAATGGATTCTATGATATCTCTGACTCCTCTTTTTCTCTTATATACTGTGTTGTCTTGTTATTTCTCCATGTTATGTTAAGCATGACGAGAAATTGGAAAAGATCTTGTTGCAAGTTGAGTGTGTCCAAATCAACACAAGAACAGCAGCACGGTATCTTCTTCATCACATGAATTGTGATGATAGAGCAGGCAGAAGAAAGCCACGTTTTAAACCAGCGAACATTCAGTAGTGTAAGCAGTGGGCAATTGAAATGGTGGACAGATCCTTGGATTTGGGCATACTCTCATCTTTTCAGATCAGTTGCACAGTTTTCAAACAATGGACAGATATTTTTCTGGATATTGCAAAGGAACGAATTTTATTTTAACAGCTTTCAGCTCACTATCACATATGGCGGATTTTCGGTTATGATGTGGGAGTAGTTTGAAGCCATGGCCGTTCAAAACTTCAATACTTACTGAGAGTTATTTGGACAAAATCAACACCATTTTTATAGAAAATGTCATACAGAAAAACAATCTATTTGTGGAATTATTCACTGAGAGTTATTTGGACAATATCAACACCATTTTTATAGAAAAACAATCTATTTGTGGAATTATTTATTTGGAGGGAAGTTTAAAGTCCTTGGAAATCTGTAAACCCAACTTAAGCTTTCCAGAAATTAAACCAATAGAAAAACACTATCAAAGAGACTTCAAGTAAACACGGAAACAAAATGAACAAACACGTCCAGGATATTTATTCAGGCAAATAAACCTATCCAAATTAATCATTCTTCTAGAATTTCACTTTGATCGGTTAGTATGAACGAAAATATATAGAATTGTATTAGGTTTTCATCCAAAAATAATCAAACGGAGCCGAATCGGATTACAGAATGCCAAGGCACTAAAACGGCAGCAGTTTTCCTAATAGCTTTATAGCTTGATTTATTTTTTTATTCAAATGTCTTTTGATTAGATACAAATTTTAAATTCCTGTTAGTGCAAATACATCTCCCCATGGTTACACAACCGACAAGGAAAATTCAACTACACAAAAGGTCAGTTGAAAACTACTGTAACATTGCTTCAGCCAGTCACAGTGATGCAGCTAGGAGAAGAGTATGATATGGCGGTAATCTATGATAATCTATGATTACTACTGTCACTGAAGCGAGGACACAAAACTAATTCAAGAAATGGACTGAGGGTCACCAGGTTATATGAGCAATCACTCATGTTAGATTGAAATATCTATAATTCAGCATGAAAAACAAAAAAAAATCCTATTTTGCCGCAGTTATTCGTGAAAAAAATCATGACAGCCATACAATATACATATCAAAACTAAGTAAAATCTCGTTTTTTTCCCTTTCAAATTAGATAAGTAGCCCAGTGCTAGAGTATTAGAATGGATCAACTATGAAAACACTAGAAATAGATTAACTCTAGACTATAGACAATAATGTAGATGGTGGATATTTAGTGTTCTTTTTAAATTATTCTCATCGTAAGCGTTTTTTCACAACGTTTCGGTCAGTTCATTATGCGGCCTTCTCGAGGTGTATTGTTTGTCCTTCCTAAAATTTGTTGTAGGTAATTTCTACTTATAATTTCGTCTGTGGTTTACGACAATACTGTCCCGGTGCCTTTTTGCTGACTCACTGGGTTTGGTTGTGTCAGTTTTCAACACTTTGTTGATTCCAGCGTCTTCTTTTCTTTTTGTATTTTCATACCTGTCTCAATAAGTATATTCTGGAGACTTTCTTTTGTCTTCCTTCTATGAGAGATTGGTTTGTTGCGACCGAGACGTAGCCGAAGTCGCTCTTATCAAATGTATTGGTCGCAGAACTGCCCCATATATAGGAAACTATTAAAAATAGAAGCATGCGGTTTTCACACTTCTATAACATGTGTTTTGAAGATTCATTTAGATTTTGAAAAATGACACGACCCGGCCCGTTCGTCACGTTTCACCAATCGATAGCCCATTATTTAAAGATGTATTGCGTATGCAGCAAGTGTAGTTTTAGTAGTTGGGGATTATGGTGTTTTTAAGCAGGTAATCCTTGCTTATACGGATGTAAAATAAGGTTGCTAAGAACAGAATACAAACAATGTTATTTTACATCGTATAAGCAAGGATTATCTCATTTTTGGTGTATCTCGGGAATGGATAAAGATGTTCTGAATATGTTTTCGCTAAACGATAGAGCATCAAAAATAAGTTTTACTAAAACTTAATTATGTAATAG
Organism: Architeuthis dux; assembly: GCA_006491835.1. NCBI lineage: Eukaryota > Metazoa > Mollusca > Cephalopoda > Oegopsida > Architeuthidae > Architeuthis > Architeuthis dux. The sequence continues at coordinate 5,566,487 of VCCN01005204.1, read as the reverse complement.
TGAAACAGTAGGCGAGGAAGCACTATATCATCACTAAGAGTGAGGATTTGATACTAGTTTATGAATATACAAAAGACAAACATGAAGGCAACAGAACAAAGAAACAAGCAAGCATACAAACAGAGGGACAAAGAAAGAAACAAACAGACAAAAACAATAAAGTGTTCATGTCAAACGCTAAGGAAAAAAATTGACAATTCGCTTTCTGTGAAAAACCATCTCAAAATCTACAACCGACAACGTTTTGTTTTTGTTATCGCCCACCCACCCATAGAAAGGACCCCGTGTGTTGCATTTGGTTAAGTCTATTAAAAGCATCAAATTAAATTGAGGGCCAATTCATGAAATCCTTATTAACCAATGTTAAATTGGGGGCCAATTCATGAAATCCTTATTAACCAATGTTAAATTGGGGGCTTATTAAATTATTAATCTCATTAACCAATGCCACCTAAAAAAAGAATTCTTAATATAAAACCCATAAGAACTTCTACTTGAAGGAACATTATGTGGGATTCTGGGTAAGCAAATTGACACACAGTCACGTGACTGCACCAAGATGTTCAGTAGATGTCACCTAATACACTTCATGAGTTAAAATCAAGGATAATATATATGAGACAGTGCAGATCAATTAAAATGTATGTGACACCGGTGTCACAGTGGGTTCTCATGGGTTTGTTATTAGGGGAGGGGCACCGCATGGAGACCCTAAAATGGGTGCTGCGTTGTGCGACTTTTTAGTAGAGTAGTCGACGTACCCAGAGAAAGTTACCGTTATCATCTTTTTTTCCTATAAGAAAGTATAAAATATGGAGCAAGTGACTAAATTTGATCACCTGAGGACCCGTCAGCCACATGCAAATATTGTAGCCACAAAGACAACATAATCCGCACCAATGTGGTCTGCAAGCTTTGCAAAGACAGAAACTGTTTTGAGGCATACCACACACCATTATAATAGCCTGTTTTTGGCTCGCACAATTACATTTAAAAATCTTTAATTCTATGTTTTATTTAACTTTCTACTTTAATTTTTTACTTTAAAAAAAATATTTTCCATTTTTGGTCACTTTTTGGGTGAGGCACCATTATATATGATCATTTCATCAGAGGGGGTTTTGCCCCCATAAACAAAAACATTTAAGAAAACTTGCAACTGAAAATATCTTGTAATTAGTTTTAGTTTAACATACAAAAAGGTTGTTTTGATATCTCAAATATTTTTAGGGCCTCCCTATAAAGGGTTAAAGGTATTTTTTTAAAAACGAGCCCAAGTCGTATCTTATAATCGGCACAGCAAATAAACAAACAGGTTTACAGAAATAGTATTACAATATTTAAAGACAGAAACACTCAAGATAAGGAATGAAGCCGGGACACAGAGAGAGAGAGAGAGAGAGAGAGAGAGAGAGAGAGAGAGAGAGAGAGAGAGATTTGCAAAAGAAAGAGAGAGACAGAGTGAATGAGGATACAATAAACGCTGAAGGAAAGCGCTATTGGTCCCAGAAAAAAAAGCTCATTACATAGCTGACATGTTTATTCAGCTCTCGGTGATAGCGGCTCTCAATTCTCAATGGTGATAACCCTTGCCTCATGCGTGACAAACATGAGTCGGACACTTGACCCATTCTGAAAGTTCCTTTGTCGGCCTTTCCCTCCCCCACACACATGGACACACACACACACACGCGAGCACTCAGATATGCTCGATAGTATTAGTTCGATAGTATTAGTCATCTGTTCATGAACTATGATCTGTGAAAAACCTGTGTGTCGTGTAGGCGACTTGAGTAGGATTATCTCTATTAACTTTGTTACAGAACAAGAACAACATGACTGTTACGTTCATGGGTCAAAAGCATTCGTAAATATACGCATATAACACCGCCCAACGCGATGTTTGTTCCAGAATAGCGAGTGTTATTTTCTGATTGCTTATGTGTGAAAAGTATCGAGAACTTTGCTTTCCTGACCAGGATAGTGATATTCATATGTAATTGTTTTTCTTACTTTATGTGATTAAAAATGTGAAAATTTGCCCGTTGTCCAATTGAAAATAAGTAGATTTCAAATTAACTCTGTCCTGGTCGCAAAAACAAAGTTTGAAGGGAATAATTGACATTTTCTATACTTTTTAGTCAATCAAAAAAGAACACAGGAACAAAAGAAAGTAAAAGAAGTTGCACAATTTAATCACTAAAAGAAGTACTTGCCTTTTACTATCGTTAGTCCTATATTTTTGTCAGTGGTAATTGAGCAAAAATATTGAGAGAATAACACAGACGGGCCTGAAAGGATATCTAGGAGGGTCTGGAAAAGCTGAATGAATGAGAATTCTTTTAAGGAAAGCAGCTGCCAAAAATCATAAACCGTGTGAAGTGAAGCTATTATTCTGAAGAAAACGTCTGCGCTAAAATAAAGTCTGAGAACCAGGGATTTAAATAATGACTTGCGTTTGAATCTTCAAAGTATTTGAACTGCGATTCGAAGTTTCAAGCCCTTGCGTTGCAAGCAGTGAAGATTCCATTTCCGACAACATAATTGTGCGAAGCTGGATTTTCAGCTTTAACACTAATAAAAACTAAGCTGCAAAATAGACTTAATGCAGAATGGGACATGAGACTGGCATTGGCACAGTCGGTTGCGCCACGAATAAAAACCCTCGTAAAAAATAAACAATCTCACAAACAAGCAAGCAACTAACACCGGGGCCTAGGTTTTGTCCAAAGTCGAGAAGGGGGCGCCGGCCAAAAAAGTCTGAGAACCAAGGCGTTAGAATACCAAAAACTGATTTTTATTAACAAAAAAACAAAAAAAAATATCAATGAATTCGTTGAAAATGATGAGTTTATTTAAGCATATCAATAACTGAAAATTCTTAGAATTTGATTATTTGAGGGATTATTCTGATGGTCTGAATTTATTGTTTGTCTTTGAAAGAAGAGCTTGTGAATACCTTTTTCTCCTCATATCTTAGCGCCATCTTGAGCCTTGCTAAAGGGTCCCTGAAGCTGGAGTCACCCCAGCCGCCACTCAGCACTGCTTCCACCTCTTGGGTGCCACGGCATAAATCCATCAATTCGCAGGCAAAATCCATGCACTGCTCGACCAAACCCAAATACTCATTCTGAAAGAGAGAGAGAGAGAGACATTCAAATTAATTCAATATTAAAGCAATCAATTTTATCGTTTTGTTCGATTCATTTAAGTGGGAGGTATTAATTAGTAGGTAATACGTTGTGTGGCCTGTAGGTGCAATACATAGATAGCCAACCAGCCAACCAGCCAACCAGCCAGTCAGCCAACTAACCAGCCAACCAACCAGCCAACCAATCAACCAGCCAACCAGCCAACCAACAAGCCAACCAACCAGTCAGCCAACCAACCAACCAGCCAACCAACCAGTCAGCCAGCCAACCAGCCAGCCAGCCAGCCAACCAACCAGCCAAACCAATTTAAAATCCTGAAGAAACCTATGCTGACAGTTTTTGTGACAGTTTTGGTTGACTGTTTCCAATAAAGAGAAAAGACAGGAACATAAATGAGACAAGGAGAGTAAAATACTTACGAGGGTGGATTAATAGGTCTGTATCGCGACACAGTTATTAGATAATTTTCGATCTGAAATTTTCACTGTATAATTATTCGATCTATATGTTTAATGGAGAAACACTGGGTTGTGTGCATTGACAAGGAAGGAGATCATGTTGAAAAATAAATATTTGTTGTGTAAAATAAATGCCTTTTTCATCATTAGGCAACGGACTCATTAATTTATGTACATCGGGGAAAATAGTTTATAAGCTGTAATGGTATTAGTTACCGTAATTGCTCATAATGCAAGAGAAACTGCAAATATCTGTAGGAGAAATAGCATAGTGGGTCTTTTATCAGCCCTGAATGAAATCCTAAACCCAGCTGAGAACATGTGCTTTGCTGCGTTGGGCCGGAGATTTGGACTTTCCTGGTGCGCGCATTTCCACCGGTAATCTTTGATGCTTATTTGATGGCAAAATGAATATTTCTCCAAATTTTCCAAACCATGTAGAGGTATTGTCTATATTTTGTATGCAACACTATTGTCTGTAATATGTATGCCGAAATATTGTCTATAATATGTATGTCGAAATATTGTCTATAATATGTATGTAGAAATATTGTTTATAATATGTATGTCTATAATTTGTACATAGAAGTGTATATTTTGATAATCTAACTACAATTGAAGAAATCTCGGTCTGAGTTTCAGTGTGTGTGCACTGCCATTACTCAATAACTGTACATTGTACGAAGTTGACATTCGCCAGATATATTAGTCAGCACACAAAGCAGTGCAATGTCGAGTTTGAAGATTTTGGGATCGGCGGTTCTTGAGAAATCTAATAAAAATTAAGATCTTTCTTCATATTCTAATATTACCTAACTTGACTTCCGCTCTTTAGAATTATCTAAATTTAGATATAAAATATCTAAATTGGCAACACTGAAGAGCAGTATCCGAAATTCTTCGAAGCCGTTGTTTCGTACGGCGGACGGAAAATTATTTGACATGACACTTATGGCAGGCTGCTCTAAACTCCATAAAGTCCGGTCCCTTCCAAACATGCACCTTGGAACAAGCATTTCCCTAGTAGTTAGTGATAATTGAAAAACTGTATTCGACTGAGTGTGCAATCTGAACGTTTTGTCCCCTTATGAATAGAATCCGTTACTTACTTACCTTGAACTCTTTTTCGACTTCTGCAAGTTTCTGCATTTCTTGTCTCAGTTCAAATGTGGTCATGATGGGGTCTGGACTGGAAAGTGCCATGTAGGCTGGACTGGCGAGGGCCCGGTAAGCGTTCAGGCGCGAACGCGATCGCTTCAGCGAATCGTAGTTCTGCTTAGTCACGCACCCGGTACATTTGCATGAAATTGGGTGCGGCTTGTCGATGGTGTGGTTACGCGATAGAAACATCTGAATGATTTCGTGATTGTTGTAGTGCGCTGCCAAGATGAGAGGAGTTATGTCCGGCGGGAATTGGCTTTTTTCCTCCGTTCTGTATGACCTTACAATAGCCATTTGCCGGGATTTGGGTATCGCAAGGGTTTCGTTGTTTCCGGGATTTGAGTGTTGCAAGAGGTTGGGGACCAAGAAGATGACACAGTGTTAGATATCGTGTTTACATCAAAATAAATGTATGTGTAGAAATGATGCGTATGTTTTTTTTGTTTTTTTTGTTTTTTGTTTGCATCGGATTAGGATTAACGAAATATTGGGATGTAACGAGTATCATAATTTGGTCATGTTTGATGTACAGGATTAAGTAGAAAAAGTGGGTGTACATCATTGGTGGACATGTTTATGTAGTACGTTTGTAGAGGAATGGAATTTAAAGTAGTATACGTAGCCATTTACATGAATGTGTATTATCCATATGAGAAATGTGCATAGAAATTACGTTGTTTTGTTTTTCAAATAGTGCGTATCAATGTTGAGGTTGCAGAATACAGCGTTCATTTGTTACAAAAATTACAAACGATGAATTTTACATATATTTGATATATATTTCAATATAAATGTGTTTCATTCGTTTATTTGTATGTTTGTTTCACGAATTATTGTGTGTAGGATTATGTACATATATATTTACGGGTATATTATGTGCATATGTTATAGTAGTATGCATATTTTGAAGGCAAAGATGTATTTGATGTGTATGTTACAATTATATTCACATATACGTTATTTATATGTATAAACATTTGTCATAATGTTATTGTTATTATTAGATAAAAATTGAAAGGAATCGTTGGGGATGGAAAATATATTTAATTTTTCAAAATTAAGTTGAGACGAATTTTTTTTTCGGTTGCATAATTATAAAAAATCAAGGTATATATCGCCATATGCAGGAGAATGGTAATCATGATTCGGGTGAAGGATAACAATAGCAATAGAATCATCATCATCATCAGCAGCAGCAGTAGCAGGAGGGTTGATGTTGTGTTTGTCACCGTTTCAGTGTGATAATCAGCATGAACGCCGGTCCGATTGAGGTGGGGGTGAAACAGGTCATCGAAGAGAAAAAAGAAAAAAAAAGAAAAAGAAAAGCGAAATGTGTAAGCTCAAAACGAATACATTTCTCCGTTTTTATTTTTGTCAGATGAAGTATTATAAATCATCATTATTTACATTTTATGACTACTTTTATTACCTTCATTTTATTAGTTGCCCTTTTATCGCAACCTTTGCTCAGACCGATTACCCCACGACAGTGAGAAAATAGCGTTGATCTGAAAATAAAGAATAAGCCTCGGGTGGAACTCGAAACCACATCTCCTAGCCAGGGGAAGCACCGTTTAGCCCGGTCTGCTTTACCAGTTACGCCACCGAACCTTAGTAGAAGCTCGAAATAACAGCCTTAAACCTACCTTTCTTTCAGATCGTTTGTTTACATTTCACGTAGTTACAGTATTTAATACATTTCTACGTTTTTATTTTTGTTAGATGAAGTATTATAAATCATTATTATTTAAATTGCGATAAAATAGCAATTAATACAATTTAAGATGAAGGTAAAAAGTAGTCATAAAAATGTATATAACAATGACTAAGAGATATAAGGAATATATTACAGTTTGAATATGTTATTTTAGTTAAAAAATCTAACATCTCCAACAAATTTAAAAAATCTTTGAATGAAATAAAACAAGCATGAACTCACGAAATCTATCTTCGTTATACATGTTCTGATATTTGTCGATTTTTTAGCATGAACAATTTACACTTCAATAATTATTATCACAAAACATGCTTTGTCAACCGGACATCGATTTATCATAAGTCTAGCAAACATTTATTACGTATGAACGCTACATAAATCACTTTAACTCAAGAACTCTTTTTGATTGATATCCCCATCGATTAAAAAGCGACAACTAAACAACTCTATAATTATATAAGCTTATATTCATAGCTATTGCAGACATCTGAAGTATTTAGTTCACAAGCAGCTCATAATCTATGTGTCACATAGATTATGAACTGTTTGTTTATATACCACATAGTATGTGATCCATAATAATTTATAAAGAGACGTCGACGAACTCTCACGTATTTGATTGTGACTTCTTTAAAATCGCATTTCCCCTCACGTTTCAACCCAAACCTCTTCTATTATCGGTTTTTAAGGAAGCTTGACCTATCATATGTATGCTTATTCTGATTACTTTGGAATGAGACTGAATGGAGAGCAACTTCACAAGAGAAAATCTAACCTATTGCATAAACAACAATAAGTAATATTTACAGTTGAAATCATATTACACAGATATCATTTTCAAAGGTATTGTCCTTGTTGAAAAAACCCCACTAAACAGATTTTTCTTTTTATCAACTAGAATATCTGTAGAAACTCAGCAAAACGTCATTTTGGACATTCTTCACAATCAGTACAGATTTATTTTGATGAATTGGAAACTTGTTCCACAATATTTTTCGCATGATTATTTTACAAAGAGTAATTAGTATTTTACAGCTAGTAATTAGTATTTTAAAGCTAGTAATTAGTAATGTGTGCTATAATTGGCGTTTATATAGACACCTCACTTAACTTCACTGCGCATATACAAAACAAAATGAACACTCGGCTACATAAGACACTCATAAATGCATCGATGAAGAGAGCTTTCTATTGCTGTACAAGTCTCTGGTACGCCTCCATCTGGAGTTTGCTTCCTGCATATGGTTTCCTAACCTAAAGTACAACTCAGATGCCATAGAAAGAGTTCAGAGGAGAGCCACCAAGATCATTCCGAGATTGGGAGATATATCCTACACTGAAAGATAAAAACAACTTAATCTAGAAACCCTTGAATACAGAAGAAAACGTGCTGACCTACTAGAGGTCTATAGAATCCGGAACAACATACATAGAATGGATACTGACGTTCATTGCTGAAAATGCCCTGAAAAGAAAATGCTGACTTCATCTATGTGCAGTAAAACCAGAAGACACAGCCATAAACTACAAATTCAGAACTCCACTGGTGCTAGGAAAAATGTCCTCTCGGCAAGAGTGGCAAACGCATGGAACAGCCTAAGTGAAAAGACGGTCACATCCGAGAATATCAATATTAAAATTATATGAGATCAGAATAGTAAGTTTATATTGAAACATAAACATAGTAAAAATAGTTTATTGATATAGAAATGTATGTTGAAACATAGGCAGACATTTAAAAAAATGTAATAGAAAGAGAAAAACAACAAAAAAAGTAAGTTCATTATTAAACAATGTAAACAATGTAAGAACTATGCAATAAATTATAAAGATAGAAATAACAGTGATTTACAAATGTTAAGATAAGGTGTCTCATAGTATAAACTAAAAAAAAGAGGTATTTTCCCTATAAAATAATATTGTTATTCACGTAGTAAATGTATTAAGTAATATGTATGATTGATCATTTTCCCCAAGGGAATAGTGATAAAGTTCTATATTGCTATTTATTTGTGGGCATCCTCATTGTCATGGACCCTACGCCGTGGTGTAGTTTGCGTATAGGCTAATCCGGCCCTGTAGAAAGTAATGAGCAAACAGTTACAGAAAAAGGAAACATGTTTTTCAAATTCCTGCTATACTTTTAGGTCATTTCTAAAAGTGATTGTTTTCTTCTAATTTTGTATTAGTTATGTTGTGTTATTGAATTAATAAACATTGTTTATTCCTTGAAAGTAGTTATCTATAGAGTATCGCCCATAAATAAGTACACCCCTACCACTTTTTTTATAGAAAGTTAATTGTCTTCTAAACCAAACATACCAGGATTTTATTATTTCTAGTTCACAATTCATTACATATTTCATTACACAATCAAAACTGATAATATCAGGTATTATTCATGATCAAACTCTACAGAATTGAAACTCTGTTGCCAAAAATATTTTTTCGTAGTGTTGTACTCATCTTTGGACGGCAACATATTCATATTTTTAGCAACATAGTTTTAATTCTGTAGAGTTTGATCATAAATAATACCTGATAATATCAGTTTTGATTGTGTAGTTTTTGAAAAAGAGCGCTAGTAACTTTTGTATACACCTAATAGTTTATACTAGCACCTCTCACGGACTATCTTTACGCTCTTTTAAAATGTATTGCAATAATTAAATATTTTCTTTTAAAGTTTAATTTTGGTTATAACTGCAAGAAAATAGCATAAAGCTAGTTGTAAAAAAAGAAAAAAAATACTTTTGCGTGCCCACAAAGGGTTTCTGAGTAGATTAAGGCCATGTTTACGTTTTTGACTAAGATTTTATCCATTCCGCCATAATTGACGAATGAAGAATGAAGTCGAGTTTTAAAATTCTTTAAAAAATAGAATTGACCTCAGAGAAATTTAATTGAAAAAAAAGAAAATAATTTAATGGTTAATTGACTAGAATTGGGGAAAATATTGCTTACTTGCCACAGAAAACTTAGTGAAAATGCATTTATTTACGATTCTGTCAAACCCTACTCATAAATGCCAGGGGAGGTAAATCACATTTCTGAATTACGCGCTACCCTACCGGGCAAAATGTATTGTATGTAATTAAACAAATATCTTTTAAAAAAGACAGGTACATCGAAATTTGATAAACTTTATATATAGATGAATAGAACACCATTCTTTCTGATAATAATCTTTCATGAGAATTGAAGAAGGCCCAATAAGCATAAACATTAATAATTTAATGACAACATTTTTTAAAAACCATAAAAAAACAATTTCCAGCAGATATTTTTTTTAAAACAAAAAGTGTACACTGTATTTAAAAAAACCCCCAAAACAACGAAAAACTTTCCAAACAGAAAATATTTTGAGTTTTTTTGCATTTCTTTTTTCCGATTCAACGCCAATTTAAAATTGACAGAGAGCAGAATGGAATACAATTCTAACGGTTTTAGTTTCTCTTGGGAAGTATCTTCATAGAAATGTAATATTGTTGAAATCCAAAGGATAATTTATTGAGATTTTATAAAATAGGAGGGGGGGGGGGGGGGGGGTGCTGACTTAAAAAAAGAAATTACCATAATATTTTTTTTACAAAATCCCTTGTCATAATAACATTCATTCATCATTGAATACATCACTAAATCTTTATAGAAATCGGCCCATTAGTATATTTTTGGTAGAATTTTAAAATGTGTCTGTAAATTGGGCTAACATTTCCCAATGCAATTTCTACTAGTTCACCGGAATGTAAACACATTTTCAAACCCGGTTATCCCCGGTTTTAACTTTAATTTAATTTTAATTTTTAGTTGATCATCCTCTACAATCTTTCTTCTATTAATAACACAAAGATTATTACGATACAATGAATAGATTTCAAGTTACATACGTTTTAATCGACACATGTCGCTTTTTGCCAAAAGTCCCTGAGAGTTTCTAGTTTATAGCATACATCATTCGCGGTATTGTAGAAATTACCTGAAAAAGGCCTCGCCGCCGTCCATCTTGCGCAGCTTATTCTCCCCAGCCATGAAAGTCGGATGTTCAATGATGATCTTGACAATTTTCGTCCCTCCCTTGCTAATTGCGTGCAGGAGGGATTCCTCAATGCAATTGAAGTTGACATTGTCTAGCAGGATCTCGATTACGTCCAACTTTTCGCTGTCGATGGCCAGGTGTAATGCGCTGCGGCCCATGTAGTCGACGCAATTGACGTTAAACAGAATCTCATTCTCCTCAATTGACTGACGCACCACTCCAACGTCACCCAGAGTGGCGGCATTGAGAAATACGCGTTCTTCATCTGTCAGCTGAAGAAGAACAACGAACAGAAATGCAACTTAGTAAAAAGAAAAAAAACTATTTTCTTCCAAAATCCTAAATATTACGTGACAAAGCCTAATTCAAGACATTTTTCAGATACTGTAGTATCAGAGTTCAGACGTGTTGTATTAAAAGTTATAAGTGATATGAATAGGAGTAATTTGAGAATTAAGACATGTTAAGTTTCATTTTCGAAATAATAACCTTATATTTGAAATCATGATTTTAAGTTTGTAAACGGATTTTGAAAATCAAAACTAAATTTGAAAATTAATATTGCATTATTATATTGTTTGGCAGTCTGCTTTAAGCAATGGGTTTTTAGAAAAGTTGACTATCAAAATTCTAAATACTACTCTGAAAATTCTAAATACTACACTGAAAATTCTAAATGCTGCTCTGAAAATTCTAAATACTACATTGAAAATTCTAAATACTACACTGAAAATTCTAAATACTACTCTGAAAATTCTAAATAATACTCTGAAAATTATAAATACTACTCTGAAAATTATAAATACTACACTGAAAATTATAAATACTGCTCTGAAAATTATAAATACTACACTGAAAAATATAAATACTACACTGAAAATTATAAATATTACTCTGAAAATTTTAAATACGACACTGAAAATTACAGATACTACACTGAAAATTATAAATATTATTCTGAAAATCATAAATACTACACTGAAATTATAAATAATATTCTGAAAATTAGAAATATTACACGGAACATTACTGAAAATTATAAATAAATTAGTTCTGCCATGCAGTATTTTAAAATTAAAAATGCGCCCTTAACTTTGTGCTGCAAATCGTAAGTAGTGTCAAAGTAATTTAAATTATTACTTCAAAAATCGAAAGCTTAGGTTCTGAAGTATTTTTTACAAATGTATTAAAGTAAATCATGGTTAGGGTTTTGGAAATAAGCATGACATTTGTTTATCCAATCTATTTTTATAGTTTTAGATTGATAACAAAATCTATAGTGCGTTGAAAATCCGAAGCGTTGTTTTGAAATCGAATGTGTGAATTTGCAAAAGAAAACTGTCTACAAAAGAAAAACCGAATTGCAGTATTAAAAGTCTTGGGTGTTGCAAAAATTACAAGTGTGGAACTGAACATTAAAAAAATTAAAAATTGTTTGGATTTGAAACCATTGAGATAAATATTGCAAATCGGAAATGTAGGGCTGAAACTCAAATTTATGTCATTAGAAAAACGTAAAATAGGATCATTAAAGAATATGTTTCCTCTTCACACAATTATTTATTGGTCATCATATGCAACATACATTTGTCATAAAGAGTTTTGGATCATAGTTTTCTGAGGCTGGAATCTATGACTAGATGTCTCTGTCTTTGTAGCCTTTGGTGGAAAATGAACTCGCTACACTTATACGAAGAGATTAAAAGAAAGTCTTTCCTTTGGATGAGCAATAGAAAACTGTTTATATCTGCGATACACGGGCAGGCAGAGCCGGGTTTATTTTATTGCCCCGGCCTCCCATCTATACAAAAATATAATAATTTAAAAAAAAGTTTCTTTAATAAGAGATTAATTAATAGTTACTGCTTGGAATTCATATTGGAATTCATTCCATTATAACGCCTTCAATTGTTTTAAATAAATTAATAAAATGACTGCTTGTAATTCGGGGCTACAGTAATTGGAGTATGGGTTACGAAAAAAATGTGTCTTACCTTGGGAGTTTTTCTGGCATGCATTTACATGTATACATGTATTTACTTTAAGTATATAATTCATTTAACCTTCTTATGTATGTATAACTTGTCAGTTTCAATTACATGCAATAAACGGATTTTGATGTGTAAATTTTGTGATTTTCCGTGTATTTTGATTTCTGTGTATGAGGGGCGCACCGAACCTGAAGTGCCCCAAGGTATAAATCCGGCCCTGACAAGGCCACAATCGTGGGTCACCCCGTGAGGATCAAATACAGGACATTAGTGAATTGATCCACGAGATGAGCTAGGCAACTCTCGCATTATGGGAAGCATCCAGATATCTACTAAGCTTAGCTTAGTCAAGCACAAGGCCTCAAAACGACCCCACTATACAAAAGTTAAAAGAAATTAAACAATTAGTTTCTTTAATAAGAAATTAATTAATAATTATTGCTTGGAATTCATTTTAGAATTCATATTGGAATTCATTATGCCTTCAATTATTTTAAATAAATTAATAAAATGACTGCTTGTAATTCGGGTCTACTCGAAAAAAAAAGAAGTAATTCCAAAGATGACGAGCACAGTAGCATATCGCGACCAAGAAGGTGGCCTGTTTTTGATCAATTCAGGCCGAGTTACCTGTTGGAGAGGGTATGATGTTGAGACCCCCCCCCGATGATACTAGACAAACAATATCACTGAGGACTCATCTCGGTGCATTTAAAAGGTGTATTTTTCGAATAAAATTACTGCTTGTAATTCGGGTCTACAGTAATTGGAGTATGGTTACGAAAATAAAGCAATACTGCTAGCTCTGTAGGAGGAACCGCGCTTCTTCTTAGGAACCACATTATTTAACTTGCATCTTTATTTATTTATTGTTAATGTTCTCAATTTTATGCTATTTTTACATGTTTGAAATATGTACGTATAACTTGTCAGTTCAAATTACATGCAATAAACGGACTTTGATGTGTAAATATTGTGATTTGCCGTGTATTTTAATTTCTGTGTATTTCCCATCGAATCTGAAGTGTCCTGGACCCCCAAGGTCTACATCCGGCACTGTAGGAAAGATAAATATTAACTTGGCAAAAGCCTTAACGGCTTTATGATTTGATCATTTATACTAAGTCATGACAATAACAGGAACAGTCAGACCCTTGGATATCTGTAAACATCCAAGAATAAATTGCAGGGTTTGTGGAAGGAGTCTTTAATCGTAGAAGCCTGAGATACTGAACGTGAAAGATATTATTGAGAATCTAAACCAGGGTTCTTCACACTTTTTCGATCGAGACCAAATTAATTCTATTCAATAACCTCACGACCCACTGATATATATCATGTACGAATGTTCATTTCAAAGGCATAGATGTGTGGAACGTACTCGTCGTACTGTACGCCATCGGAGGGATGGTAGCCAAGACACGATCCATACTTATTAAACCTCTGTTGTCATTTTTCAACCATACCAAGGCTACTAATACTGTTATGATTTTATAGTTTAACAAATAAATTATTGATGATAAAGCGCATTTAAAAAAGATTATTATATATATTCATAATTCAAATCTTAATTATTTCATTGTCACCAATATTTTTCTCATTCTTTACTTATTCATTTACTTATTGTGAACCTGTGACCCAGTACCTTGCAACCCAGTAATGGGTCAGGACCCAGAACTAAACAACAATTTCTTCAACGCGAAAAAAAAAGTTTAAAGTGTAGATTAAAATGTAAAATGGCTACCAGACCGACAGAAGGTGACATATTTGCCGCTGACAAGCACGCGGGTGGGTGGGCAAATGGGGCATTGGCCGTCCCCCGGATCAGGCCTTCTCACCGAAAGTTGGAACTTTATAGTCAATTAAAGGATAATGGTGCAGTACAATTGTTTTATGTAACCCTAACTTAATGTGCCCATATAAAAAGACTGTATTATTATTCACTGGTAACAGGGTTGCCACTAAGATATATTCCAAATATATCCTTTTGCCACCTCCTCTGGAAATATATCTCCTCCCACCACCCCTGTAAAAGTGGCAGCGGACGCCCATGCCCTCAACCTTCTTAGTATTAGGAAAAAGCAAATCCCAGAAGATGAAAAGCTTAAAATGATTTGCTTTTAAAACCTGACAAAGGATGATAATTCAACAAAATGGCATGTCCTTCACACGACACAGAATGTTTTGCAAGACACAATCCCGAATGTTGAAATCCCAAAATATCAGAATCCCGAAAGGTCAAAATATAAATCAGGAAAAAATGATAAAAAGTATTATTGAAAGATATTTACTAACAGTTTTAAAAAGGGATTTATTAGAGAAACAGATAAAAACACATTTACTAAAAAACTAACTCTAACCCTAATCGTACTACTGTAAGGAAGATCCATTTCGTTGTAAAGAATAAAGTAAGAAAGAATGACATAAAAAGTAAAAGACAAAACCTTCAATACAGTATCAAAGAAAGAATGATTTCTATAAACAATCAGAGCCCCTGCATCTCGTATTTAGCCTTTTTTAAATGGGAATTGCGGTTTTTGGGATTTCGACTTTCGGAATTTTCAACTTTACGGGATTGTGGTTTTCGGGATTTTAGCCATTAGGAATTCTGATTCAACATTATAATTTCAACATTATGATCGGCACTGCATGAAATCCTACCCCATCCACACTAAAAGCTATAAAAAAACTATTTTATAATAAAAATAACAGAAAGTGACAAAGCTGCCTTTTCCAAAAAGCATTACTTATAGAGAGAAAGAATTCACTAAGACGCCATTTTAAAATTTACTGGATGTACCACATTAACGCCTAATGATGTTATAAGAAAAAATTCTACCTAAATTATGACATCCATAGACCGTTAACAACCAAACGATTAAGGACGTTTATCATACGGTGGAGTAAATGGATACAATTCCCACCAAACTATCAAAAGAAGGTTACTGATATGTTTTCTATGACGTGGATCCCCCACTTACCAATGAGAACCTTAAGAAAACAATAAAATCAGTATTTGATAAAATTTATGAGGTGTACAAGATAATAACAGCCCAATGCAAATGGGCATTAAAAATGCTAATTACACATTATTACACCTAAAATACATTAAGCTTTGATAGAAAATTATACTTCCAGACAAACTGGGTAAACATGGGTTTCACGCCTATGTCTTCATACATAATAAAAACCAAATTGGAGCAGATAATATTCGAATTTTTAATTAAAAATGACACAGTAATGTTCTACATCCATTATGAGAAAGACATCGACATGCTCATTAAATCCATGGCTGTTCGAACAATGTAACCAGTGATGGAAATAGGTTTTAGGACTAGGTATACGGTAATGTAGACATTATCTTGAAATTGAGAAGTAGGTATACGCCATACCCCCCTGAATATAACAAAAACTAGACTCGCTTAATCGCAGTTTAAATTTCCTAATTAAATGTATAGACTTAAAAATGATGGGGTAGATGTTTTAATTTGAAAATAATGAACTGATATTTACGACAAAAATAAACCCACATATGAATATATGCCTTTTCAGCAATACAGTTCTTGGCATCTGAAAATATCTTGGTTGAGCAGAGCTTTATTGTGCGTGGCTCTTAGAATCTGAAGCAATGTGTCACTTTTATTAAAACATCATTCATTCATGATTGAATATCCTTCATGAAATGACTTCTTTAAACACACCAAGAAAACTATCCATTGTAAACTAGATAAGAAGTAGAACATGAATACATTTAGTACTAAGGTTGATTATGGTTTACTTTCGTATATCATACAAAATTATAAAAAACTGAATCGCTGATCAAATGGCACCAAAAAAAAGGAGACGTTCTCTCAATAAAAACGTCGTTAAAGTCATAAAGATCTTTCATACTAAAATAATCAGCTATTGGTGCAACATTAAAGATCCTATTTCTGACTTCGTATAAAATGTTATCGATGCGAAAGGAAGTATATTGCGTCATAAAGAGGTTTATGCGCAAAGAAGTAAATGAACTAAACATTTTCCGTCTTCTTTTCCCATGTACGCAATTTCGTTAACTTTACCACATTTGCAATATAAATATGCTTCATAATGAAAGGGTTTTTTTCTTCATCATTTCCATTTATGAATATAATGTAAACAAAGGAGATTCTGAAAACGTTTAGGATTTTGTCTCAATTACTATTTTAAGAAGCACACTTTGTATAAAACGCACACTAACCATCAATATAGATATAGCACGATGAAACTACACCGAGTCCTTAAAGAGACTAAGAGGAGAAACATGGATAGGAAATGTCATAAATGCAAGGTATGTGAGATGGTCTCCATTGAGAAGTAAGCGAATAGATTCTAACGACCGTGATGAAGGCGTCATTAAGTCTTTTCTCAGTGTTTTATGTTCCCAGCAGGAACCGATAATAAAATATTCAATCACTTCATCGGCTCGGTGTCTATGTTATCTGACGTATAGACTGGAAGAGACACACACAACTACTATTCAAAGTGTCATTCGAATTTCTGCACAACTACGTACTATTTTAATATGTTTTGCATGTATGTACTCCGATAGACAGGCAGAGCAAGTCACTTATATTCATAATGATATAAATAAACATCGAAATATTAACAAAATCAACTACTACTCTTTTTTCTTAATCAAATATTGATTATCTACAAACATATTTTTGGGAGTTATCTTTATATATATATA
>VCCN01005204.1:5528391-5538924 GCA_006491835.1 Architeuthis dux | reverse complement strand
TAATGCAGAGTGTTCAAGCTTCAAAATAAAAAGAACTGAGCAAAAATAATGAACATATCAAACTTTTAAAAATGGTGCGTTGGGAACTCATCATTCGCGGCCATTCATATATATAAGGTAGATATATAAACCACGTTGTCGCCAAATAATGTCGTCTAGCTGTTTGTTAAAATAATTAAAGAGCATTTAAAACAAAATACACAATTTGCAAAGGCACCTACACGTATGAAGTCGCTTTTACACGGACAAGCACAAACATGAAATCAATCAATAAATCTGGATTAAAAATCAGGGGATTATTACAAAATCAGGAAATACGGATTTTGGGGGATTATTAAAAAATCAGGAAAATACGGATTTTGGGGGGGATTATTAAAAAAACAGGAAAATACGGATTATTAGGGATTATTCAAAAATCAGGAAAATACGGATTTTTGGAGATTATTAAAAAATCAGAGAACATAAGTTGAAATGATTAACAGAATGAACAAAATTAAATAAAAAAGCTATTAACTCCGATTAAATAAGTATCATTTACGTCCGATTCTAATATCTACATGAAGTGAATCAGGGCAGTAGAATTTTCAAATGACATAAAACCATCAATAAAATGGACTTTCTATTAGAAAATAGTATCTATATTAGAATTAACAATTATTTCAGAGTAAGTTTATAAACTAGTTTATATTGATTATCGATCATCCTTGTAAATCATGTTCCAGGAGCAAATTGGTATTTCAAACAATTAAAGTAAATATTGTCATTATTGTCGAAAACGTTGTTTATTTGGCTGTGATCTCACGGTATTTCGACCATAATATTCACTGTCAACAATTCAAATGACAATAAATGTGGAACTATATTTTTAAGTGACTTTCAATTTTGTTCTGCTACAATAGACATTTATATTTAGTCTGCAGTTGATATGATATAGATCTACAAAGGATAATTATTTTTTCTAGTTCAGTTACAACCTCGTGTGTTTGTCTATAATGTGTCGATGTGAATATTCTTCAAACCATTACATGGTTAAATATAACCCAACAATTTTGAGAGTGGAGAGAAAAATATCCCACCATCAAAGACGACAAGATGATAGCTTTTCTCCAATATTTCTTTTCTGATTGCTATGTGTAAAATGTATAGAAACTAGCAATTATTCCATTCAAACTGTTTTTTTGGCCAGGATAGTGATATTCATATGTAAATGTCTCTGTGATTACAAATGTGCAAATTTGCCCGTTATCCAATTGAAAATAAGTAGATTTCAGATTATCACTGTCTTAAAAGTCGGCTGTTGTTGGCTAAATCAATGACAACGCAGACAGTACATAATTGAACTTCGTTAATTGATTAAAACATTTCTCTTCTAGCGTCCGAAATCTTATCATTGTTTTGGGTTATCATTTTCGATTTCTCACTTTGAAAGAAAATCAAATATTCTGAATTTGGTTGAATTGCAACAGAGACGTGTTTGGTATGAAACAATCTTTAAAAAATCAACTTGTGTCAGATCTTATCTAAGTAAACAACAACACGACCTAATTATCATGATTATATATATTTTAGATATGTTTGGATTTGATTCATTGCAATGATGAAGCATATGATATTCTACGGCATTTTATAGTATTGGAGTAATATTTAATAGGTACTCGGACAGGACGCCGAATGTACTTTTGCCGAAGGACGAGAAGCCGAAGCCATGATGCCGAACGGACATGAAGTCGAACATTTATGACGCACAGTAACATTTTCCACCAGCAATACAAAATATCTAACTGATATTTAAAATGTATATTATGAATAACTAAAAAATATTTGATTAATTGATTAATAACTATAACGTCCCACTATAAATTACTACAATTGATGATATAAATGAGTCTTTAAATAATATTGTAATGTACTCCGAGGAACAGAAGCTGTCTTTCTCAGGCTCAATTCCTTTTTACCCCCTACCCGAGTGATTAAAACAAATTATATTGTTTTCCTTTTATCTTAAGATATGTATGGTTAATAAAACATTTTCTTCACCCTTTAAACTTTAGGAAAAATGACATTTCGGCTTCATGTCCATTCGGCATCTTGGCTTCGACATCTCGTCGTTCGGCAAAAGTGCATTCAGCGTCCTGTCCGCACACTATTTAATAATTTTTACAAAATTATGGAAAGTCATCAGTTGTCTTTGAAGGTCTTTTGGAAGATTCTGATTGGTCACAAAATTATTTGACTAGAACGATTAATTGGAAGCCAGAGTTGGTAAATATATGTAAATTTACAGATATTATATGACACGATAAAGCATACGGTATATGATATTTATGATTGGTATACACTATATATCTACCAGCGGACAAATGTATAGTCTTGGTAAAAACTGTGTTCATTTTAAATTATAAATTAAGGATAGAGACATTTTGATTGGTTAAACAAGAAAAAAAACCCATGCAATCCACTCGGGGCAGTAGTCCATGCCTCAAACATGAAATTCATGCAAATAGAACTTCCATGGTGTTCGATCTTACACCTACTACATATTATAGCGTTAAATAAAATTTAAACTGAATAATGAATATCAATGGACGACGTCTTTTGTAAACTTTGTCACAAGAATGTTATCGGAAACTGGAACGTTAGCAGATTCAACATTATTTGTCAATAACCTCATGAAAATAACTAATTGTTCCTAATGTATCACGCTGTAATTTAGTCACACTGTGATCACTACGATAATAAAATATGAAGAAAAAATAAGTTTAGAAAGTTTATCAGTTTATTCACGAAGCTCTTGTAAATCTATTCGTAACGTTTTATTGCTAAACGAGTGATCGACAAAAATGACAGAACTGTGTTTAAATATTGTATTGTAGCTACTACAATATGAGTAAGGGAGATAATTAGCTTTACGGTGGCTATAAATTCTCTTATAATGATTTTGATAAACCATTTTTCTTTTTTTCTTTAGATATAAACGCTTCTCAACTGTGTACATTATTGTGCGCAGACATTGGATTTTTATCAAATTATGCAGATTGTTTTTAGTTGTTGGTTTCTTTGTGAATTTAAAGAAAATAATTTAATTAACAAAAACAAAACAATAAAAACAGAAAAAAACTAACAAAAACATCATTTTTGTCTTTGAGGATACTACTTTAGACTAACATTCTGATCTTCAATTGCTTGTTTATTCATTTTTATTATAACAATATTTGATTGCTTGGTGTCGACAAGATGAATGTGGTATAGTGAGATTGGGAATATTTGGAACAATGGCGCTGAACGCAGTTAACAGCAACGGAGAAGTCTTTCGTGCTGTACTGTCTCTTCAGCCAGCCATTGGGAGTAAAACAAGCAGCCTAGCAGTGATGGAAATGGGTTTTGGGAACTAGGTATGCAGTACGGCTCGGTTTGGGGATCTAGGTATACGGTATCGCTGGGTTTTTGGAACCCGGTACAACTAGGCTTTGGGTTGTAGGTATACGGTACGGCTGGATTTGAGGATCTAGGTATACGGTAAGGCGGGGTTTGGGGATCTGGGTATACGGCACGGGTAGGTTTTTGGGAACTAGATATATGACACTGCAGGGTTTTGGGGAACTAAGCATACACTACGGCTGGGTTTTTGTAACTAGGTATACGGCACGGCTGGGTTTTTGAGCACTAGGTGTACTGTAATGTCTCCATTCGTAGACATTGAACAACCAAACAACCTTGAAACTGAGTAGTGGGTATACGCCGAATCCCTGCGTACTCCCCCATTTCCATCACTGCTGCCAAGAATAAAAGAAGATGAGAATGATAGTCGGAATGAATCAACGGTTTTTATGTATTAATGGAAAAGGGTTTTTTTTTCGTTGTTAGGACGGAGTCAAACAAGAGTTCCCGCCAAACTGTCACGTGGTATCTTGCCACGTGACAACGCCTGGTCCTCGGGGAGAAACACACACATTTTTCCTACTCTAATGCATATTGGAAGCGTTGGAAAAATCCTCACCTGTGACGTGTCCCTTATTTTCTGGTAAAAAGATTGTGATACCTTCTCAATACCCTATAATGAAAACATTGAGTGAAAAGATTTGTAGTTCTCACTCCAGAAAATAATGTCTGACAATACCTAAAAGAAAGAAAGGTGATAAAAATATGGCATTCCTGTGACAAATGATCTGTAAGAAAGTAAAACGGGCAGTTAGAACTCTGTGGGATTGTAAAAACACAAACAAGAAAACAATACAAAATAGACCGATAAAAAGGCCTAGACACACAAAGGAAAGAGAAAAGAACGAGACACAATCACTGAGCTAATTAGACTGAAGATGTTTAACCATTAAAATATTCAGCTCAGCCAAGCTGAGATTATTAAAAGTAAAAAAGAAACTTAAAAATAAACTGAATAGAAATACATTTCCATGCAACCATACTTACTTGGTAAGTAAATATGACTTCGCTCTTTACTTAGGTAAAGAGCGAAGTCATATTTATTTGTAAGGATCGAACCTCACCAATGAAGAAAGAAATCAGTCCGCTTCCTCATTGACGAGCCCAGTTTTTCAGAAGGACAGGGGCTAGAAGGACAGGAGCTCAGAAGAAAAAAGGGCACCCTCCTAATATTAAAAAAATGAAATTCCATATATGCCCAGGCCGCCATACTGTAGCGTTACTTCTCTGAGGGGGCAGCAGACCACCACAGTCAGCGCACATCTGCTTCTGTCAGAGTGTCCGTGATCCGTGCAGTCGCAGACAGCCATACTGTCATGAGGATGTGTGCTTACAGTTGCAGACAGCTGTACTGTCATGAGGATTTGCGATCAAAGCTGCAGACATCCGTTCTGTCCTGATTTCTTTTTCAAACGGTTGGTAGAACCCTATAGGCATCTACCAAATGCGGAATGTTCACGTCCTTTGGTCTTACCACAGGTAAACCTTACCGTCGGAACATCACCGCAAATAGGCATTTGCCAGGAGAAGGAGACCCCGGTCAAACCTACGACCTACGATCTATGGTCCTACTCGTGCTACTCCGGTGGCCCATAGATTTCAAACCTTGGTTTTAAAGGGCGGGGTTGGCCCTGGACAAGTCGCTTCACCTTAAAACTTCACTGCTCAGGTTAGGGTTATTCCGCACACAGGCACCGCTGTCAATGGTCCTTCTGCTGAAAATCTTCGTTCGCGAAGGCAAGTCATTCATTCATTCATATATGTATACACAAAAAGAAAAATGTTAAAATTGTATGTAGCAAATATTATTAAATTCCATTAAATCCAATGCATTATTTTTGTCGTGTCTTAAAAACATATTTTTGAGTTTCGACTTATAGGGTACTTTTGATATGAAGAAGAAAAGGGGCAGAGGTTCGAGCACCCCACCCTGTGCACGAGTATGCTTTCTTACTGACCTACAAGCGGATACTAACCACTGGATTTTGAGCTTTGCAAAAATGTCAATTATATTTTTGCACTGAGTTTCGGAGAGTCTGTCTACCATTGATATCATTAATTGCTTGCAACAACTAACAAATATATAAACGAGGCGCTACCCCAAACGTTCGGGGAATTTGGACAGATTGGTCAATCTGTTCCTCTGTCAAGTTACCAGCGTTTCCCCATATCTCGCCAGATATTTCACACACTTCTCGAAATCACTCTCATTTTCTATCATCTTTTCTTTCTTTAAGGAAGATATTTTGCGTCTCCACTTTACTGAACTTTGAGGTAACATCTCGGATGTATGCATACTCGTATGTACGTGTATAAAAAAACGGACAACTTATCTTAGGAGTAGGAAATGCGAAATAAAATTATCTTAGTCAACTGTCGACAGTTATTTTCTTTAGTTTCTCAATTATCAAATAAATAATTGGTATACAAGGGGTAGCGTGTTTTAAGTTACATGATAAGAAAGAATTTGGATCAAAATATTGTTTCCTGATTTTCATTCTTACTTGAATTCGTTTTTGTGCTTTCGTATTTATGGTACTAATTGTCGAGGAAACATTATTGATAAAGTTTAAAGTTTTCGACGCTTTGGGGAAAATGAGAATATTTAGAAATATTTTGTTAATTATTAAAATTATTACTTGTTGATATAATTCATCCTCTCTTACTGTCACTCTTTCCGTTTTTCTTTCTTTCTCATCAAAATAGAAAGGCGTATGCACTTTGAACACATTTATGAATAGAACGAGGATTGGATACCTTATTCATGGCAAACCAAGTATTGCAATGGTAAAAAGGTAAAGTTGTCTCTTAAGAGACGGGACGTCTCTTAAGAGACAACTCCCAATGGAGTATGGAGCCCGGTGACGAAGATCCGGTTTCTGTTGCGTGCGTCAGCTTAGTGATCCAAGACCAGGACTTTATTCCTACAAGTTTTTATGACCACCCCCTTGGAAGGATGCAATTTCACCGAAGGGATACCGCCACCCTAATCACACAGCTTAGAGTTTAAATGTGTCCTAATGAGTTTTCCACGCGTATCGCTCATACCGGAAATCGAACCCAGAACCTTCTGCGTGTGAGGCAGACGTGCTAACCACTACACTATCAAGTATTTCAATGCACTCAACATTAAACTGAACAATCAGTTTATTTGAAAATCGTTCAAATACAATTTTCCGAGTTATTTCCTTGTCTGTATTATTTGCTACTGGCTTTCACTAAATGAGTTCATAACTTTTCATACATTCTATTCGGACTAGTGTCCTCATCTTGGTTGTTACAGTCACAACGTTTCGGCTGTTGTACCTTCCGGCTTTCTTCAAAGTGTTTGTCGTATTTGGTAACCTGGAATTTTGAACCGAATCCTTTATTCAATCCACTAGATAGACTCTTCTCAGTCCGCTGTTTCTTTCTACGGGATATCGCGTATTCTTAGTTAATTTATCCGTGTACATAATGCCGCTTTTGATTGTTACATTGAACCAAAATATATGACTTTCACTACCTATCCCTAAGGATTGAACTCATAACAATAAGTTAACTAGATACACCTAATCAACACTTTTACCCATTAGACTATTGTTCTCACATGTTCTCACACTGACCCCCTCTCCCCCCTCACACACACACACACACACACACACACACACACACACACACACATACACACAAAGGGACAATCAGGTAGAGGGATTTTGGAGCCTTAAACCTAATGTCTGCTATTTCCCAATCAAAAGCTCCCATACAGTGTTTATTTCTATGCTTGTCCTGATGAGGTTATTAGGGTATAACATGTGTACTAATTCTTTCAGTTGTCTTATTTTCTCTCTATCTACTATTCTTACTTCATTATACAGGAGTTTGTGAGCCTCCCTTTTATGCATAGCTTACACCAGTAGTGTGTCGGAAAGGATTCAGAGGATCTGCGGTCCATATAATATGAGAACAGAATTCAACAGCAGTTACGCTGAATGCTCTTGAAGATCCCCAAAAACTGATGAATTGGAAGAACCTTTGAAGGAAGATGCAGCACAAGAAACATTAGAGGTGATTCAGTCATCTGTAGTAGGCGTTTACAAGCCTTAGGGAAAATTCAGAGCTAGTAAATGGATTCCATATGAACTTTGGGAGAGGAATAACGATCAGCATTTAAACACTTTCTTGCTCAATACAGAAAAAGTGATTTTTGTACAAAATTTGAAGAAAACCATGGCAAGATCTAATACAGTCCTCAACATTCATACCTCAACGTCATCTACTGAGGAAAAGGTTCTTCTCTGTTTGGTTTGATTCAAAGGGAATTCTTCATTACGAATTGATTGAACTTGGACAAACTATTATTGCACAACGTTACAATGAGTAATTGGTTTGTTTGAATGACGCATTAGAACAGAAAAAACAAACTTTTCTAGGTTAGGAAGTCGACCGGCCATTTTGCCGTATAATAACGCCCGTTCCTGAGTTGCAAATGCGACGCAGCCAACTATAATGGAGTTGGAATGGAAAGTTCTTCTACATCCTGCGTATTCTACAAATCTGTCACCTTCAAACAATCACTTGTTTCACTCCATAGAATACTCCTTAGCAATTCCTACTACTATTCAAGATACTGAAAAAAACTTTGAAGAATTTCTTGAATCATAACTAAAACCGTTCTTTTATGATAGAATACACAATTTACCTGAAAGGTTGCGTAAGGTGATATAAATCTAGGGATGACTGAATAATGATGCTATGAATTGATATGAATGAAAGATTTTGTCAAAAATGATGTGAACTTTTGAATCGACCTAATATTTTAACGGGGAAATTAAGTCAATTTACGTACCTAGTCTTAATCACAGTTGGAATTATTCTCTGTTTACGATATAAAGTAATATTTGCAAATCCCTTAAGATATCGATAAAAGCAGTATAATTAATTAAAGAGTTAATCGAAGCCATCTAATATAATTTAGTGAGCAACGATGATCAGCTTTGAGTTTAAGAAATAACGAAGAGAAAATCTCAGATATATTTTATTGAATCCATTTTCAGTCGTAGTCAAGATCAATCCTTTTGGTTATCTTGAAAGGGTTATCTGTTTATACAATTGTCTTATAAGATTATCCTCTGATATAGTGGTTATCTACAAAGATAGAGGGTTATCTACTAAGTTGTAGTGAAGATCAATCTTTTAGTTATCTTAAAATAGTTATCGTGATACAACCCTTGCAGCAGAAGTTATTCATGATCGTTTTCTTGGATGTTATAAGGTTTGCATTAAAGCCTTGTAAACTCTAAGAAAACTATCAATGCTATTCATGAAACAGGTTAAGATTACTTTATAAGTAATCATCTAAAATATTTGGGAAGCGCTAAACTCACAGTTTGCAAATTCATTGTATATTTGATGTTAGTAACCGACGCTCAAAGATGTAATAAACATATTTTTAGCGCGGTAGAACATATTTAGTCACAGTAAATGGTTAATCGATTGATATTTGTACTTAGATTATACTGAAATGTCGCTCATTATTTAATACTGACATGGCTTACTGATTCTTAACTTTAATGATGAGGCAAAAACCGGTACCATCAATGCACTCTAACTTTAAAGCTTAGTCATGGTGTTTTCTTTTAATGCCAATCACTACTGTACAGTTGGAAGTTGAATGCACTAAGATGTGCACGTAGAACGGGGTTTAGAAGACATTACAAGAGTGTTGCAACAATCTTCAACCAGGCATTTTATTTGGCAAGACGTAAAGCGACTCATTGTTCCTTATCTCTCGGTAATCGCTGTTCTATTCCCTTCTGGCCTTCATAAAAGTGGTTTTAGCAGCGAGACTAGTGATGGGTTGTTCTCTGATACTGCTGTAGCTAGAAGGAACATAAAAGCTTTATGAAAGAGATCCTATCGCATATTGACAAGGAATAAAATCTTGGTTCATTATTTTCTTTAGATCTATTTAAAGCCTGTTAACCAGATTAGTTCCACGGAAACTATTGGTCGTAAGTGAGAAGGTTAGTCATATTGGTTGTGTGTTATATACATACCGGTACCAACAAGACACTGCTCGGAGATTAGTGACATTTTCTGTACGGTGTTTTGTTTTGGGTCTGTTCGAGTGGAAGAATGATGGAGAGAAAATATAAGTGTAAAAAAGGATAAAAAGCAACAATGAATTAAAAGAGGGGGCGGAACTAAGAGAAATGCAGGGAGAAATCATGCAAAGACAATGAAGTTTAAATGAGATAAAAATAAAGAATAAATGAAGAAGATAAAGAGATTGTTAGAAAGGGAGAGAGAGAGAGAGAGAGGGAGAAAGAGAGAGAGAGAGAGGCGAGGATGAAAGAGAGAGAAGAAAAAGAAAAAAGTATTGAAGCCAAGAGAAACTGAGGAACTGTGAGAAATAGGAAAGCTTTGTCATTTCGGAGGAGTAAGAGGAAAAGGAGAGAGAGAGAGAGAGAGAAGAAGAAGAAGAAGAAGAAGAAGAAGAAGAAGAAGAAGAAGAAGAAGTAAATAATGAAAGAGTGAGGGAAAAGTTGGAAATATTTCGGTAGACGATGAGTGATTCCATATAGATACAAGATTCTGATGCACACACCATGAAACAATCAGAACGCACACACATACGTATATGTGTAAGCTAAAGACACACATTCATGCATGAGGGAACAAATACACGCATAGAGATCTAAACAGAAACATTCAATTCGAGCGGAATTCAAAGATGAAGAAAAACCGGTTAGCGATTACGGAGATACAGAAAATCTGCCTTTGTGAACAAAAAGACAAAATTGAGCTTCATATCAAACACAGCCCGAGGGAAGAGGTTCTTAATGAAGTTTCAGTATTTGTTTATTTATGCATATATTTAAAGAGGATACGAGATAGGGAATATTTACCAACACACAGGTACACACACACATACACACAGGTACGCACACACGTACACACACAAACACACACACACACGCGCGCGCGCACACACACATTTATGCATAATTATTTAGCAAACCCAATTCATCTTTTTTCCATATATATCTGTGCATGTACGCATACAAAAACACAGATTCAGAGAGAGAGAGAGAGAGAGAGAGAGAGAGAGAG
>VCCN01005204.1:5463986-5474033 GCA_006491835.1 Architeuthis dux | reverse complement strand
AAGACAACGATTCTGTACAAGTTACCCTTCACTTATTTGCCCGTGTCTATCACCAAAGTGAACTGAGGTCATCTTCAGAAAGTTATTCTAGAATGTGTGTGAGGAAATCTATTCTCTCTGCTGCACTTTTTCGAACTGTTTGCTTGGGGTTGTCGCACTCTTCTTCCCTTCACTTCTCCCCCTCATAGACACACTGAAGGTGGGACCAGAAAACTAAAAGGTCAACAAATAACTGTACATATTTTACAAATATTGACTTTTTACCAAGTGTTACTAACCAAGACAAGCCTGGCTGCTGCAGGGTCAAACTTCGCTCCTACTTCTATTCCGACTGAAAATGATTACTGCAACTTTTGTATTGTATATATAATAAATAAATTTGTAGATATATAAGACTTGTCAGTTCAGCTCAGTTGGTAAGAGAGCCGCTTACCAATCACATGATCTTGATTTCAAATAACAGTAGGGAAATGTTAATTTTATATATAGGTTTAGTTTAACGTGACGTGATAGATAAACAGTGAAGAGTTTACTCCCCTGAATTAGGTGAGGATTGTTCTTGTTACGGGCGGGAAATAAAATCAACTTTAACTTGGACTGGAGTTTGACAATTATAAAGTTTATGCGTTATTAAACTGACAATTCGGGAGAAGGCCATTTTGTTTTGGTTTTGAATCAAAAGCTTTCAACTTGTAAAAGAAATTGAATTTAGGAGAATCACTAAAAGTGTATCAAGGAATGAGGTCTTTGATGTAGTAGTCTGTATTCCTGTATACTAACCGATCTAAAAAGAACTAAACACTTTGGCAATGAAATAAGGGAAGTACAAGGTTAATTAAAAACTCCAATTATATCATTACTAGCAGAGATACCCGGCGTTGTCCGTGAAAAACATAACCTCAAAATAGACAACACAGTCAAAAATATCTTTCTTTAATCATCTTATCCAACACAACAAATGGAACAACTATTATTTACACAGATACGTACATATTTAATTCCAATATGCGTTGTTTACCGAGTGTCCTAGATGGCCTTACTGAAGTAGTGATCAAAGAAATAAACCCAAAATAAGATGAAGTCAAATAGTAGTCAAACATGAATAATAATGAATAACAGTACACCCCTCCCAGAAATTAATTGAAAAATTACTCTCAAGTTTATATTAGAAAATGACTAGAAATAGCACAGTGTCGTTAATCCCCACCCCTGCCAAACGTTGGCTTCACTATGGATTGAAATACGTCTATTTCTTTGTCAATGCGAAGAGAAATGTGTTAGAAGGAAGTTTCCCTTCACTATGAAATGAATTACGTTGAATTTTTGTCAATGAAAAAAGAGGAGGGTCACAAGCCTGACTTCAGTATGTTTTAGCTACAGTTATTGTCATAGATCAAACAGAAGTGGAGGAGGGAGAAACCCAAACCTCCACTGACTCAGAACGTGTTAGTATTACTGCTGATATCAGTGTCTTATTGGCAAAAAAACGCAATCCGACGAGAACTAGTTTAAGAAATGATTTTATTGTAAGAAAAATGTGTGCCATTCGTAAGCAGAATGAAAGACGAGAGATTTGGCATAAAAATAAGATTTTCTGATCTTCAAAACCGAAGATTGTTTAGAGAGAATGATCTCAGATGACCTCAAATGAACTCAAAGGTTAACCTATGTGTGAAGTCGATATTTATTGATTCTCCATTCCAAATATCATGTCAATCGGTTTCGTAGTTTTCCCAAAGAAGCGGCACGGACAAACAACAAACAAACAAACAAACAGATGGCTCAAATATTAGTATAGATGTAGGTGGTTATTTGGTCGTTTAATTCAGGGTTCGGCAATTACGGCCCGCGGAACAAATTCCACCACCTTCATTGAATATGTGACAGATAATATACTTCTCTAAAATCTTTTGCTCGGGGATGGGTTTCAGCATTTTGCACAATCTATTGATGTGAAAAAACTATATCAAAGATTAAGTATATTACATATGTTTGTAGGTCAGAGTTAAATGGTTGCCACTTACAGTCAGTTTTGATTACAGGAACCACAACATTTGAAACAAAATTTCACAATATTTTGTACCCTTCTCAAAAAGAATTCCTAGTTCTCATTGATTGATAGTACATGGGAGTTTATGTAGGTAAATAGTCCTATAATGAAAAACATTAAAGTAATAAAAGAATAAGCTGTTTCCATAGCCTTGTATGATCATTGTTTCCATTTTAATTCACCTTGGCCCGCAAGAAATGATAACAATCCGGCCCCCACCAAAGATTGCGAACCCCTGGTTTAATTGGTTAATATTAATAGCTTTAAGGAAAATGTACAGATTAAAGTGTAATTATGTACACGTGTAGGTTAAAACAAAATGTTTGGGGATCAGATATCTGAGGTTCTTTCAGTTGTTGGGCTATTTTGCTCGTTATCTCAAGAAAACTAATTTTAGACCCGGACGTTGCTTTCAATTAAACGAAGGAATTGAGAATTATGACGGTATATTCAATTCAAGTCAGGCGATATTGGTATCTATTCATGTCTACAATTGAATTCCTTTTACTGTCTGAAAATATGAGATTTTTTTAATATTAAAAAGAAACTAGTTGGCCTTGTGGTGTCGTATATATTTTACTTTAAAACCTTCACCTAATTCTATTGTATTGCATGCCAAATTTGGTTGGGCGAATCAGAATTTCAGTATTATATAGGAATAGATGGAAATCAGATCATTATTATCGGAGTGAGAACGAACGAAGACCCCACAGTTTTTTTGGCGAAAGGGAAAATTATATGTGAATTTTGCACACATGTAAAGTTTTGGGGGCCTACCTTTTTAGGCAATGGGTATGGTCAAGAGTATAAAAAAAGAAGTGGTTCGACTGAAAATTGACCATTTAAAATAATATATTAGATAACTGGGAAAGAACACTTATTTTAAATAAATATTTAAGATTATTCACTTAATACCTGAAGAACACTGGAGACTTTGCCAGTCAGAATTCTGACATAAAAGCAACAAATAAGAGTATACAACTCAGAAAATAATCATTGATAAATAACTCTTACATTAGTGCAAAAATGAGAGAAACCTGCATTCTTGCAGTCGTAGAAGAAAATCGTAGGCAAAATGTCAGCACATTTTTATCCGCTGAATGCCATTCAGAAGTTAATCTTTGTCAGAATGTTGTGTACATACTTATTAGTTGGTGCCGGCCATCTTACTGCCAAGGTACAAAACTATGTCTAAGTGCTTCGCTCTTTAGCTAGAACAGGAAGCAATAAAGTTTTAAATATATCAATTTAACCCTACGAGCACTGACACCCATTCCATCGTCGTAATAAGTTTTAAAGAATGCCGGCGAGCGTAGCATAACTCAAGGGCAAAAAGATACTCGACTTAATTAAAAAACACAACCTTATACTGTCAAACTGGCGATGTGATAGCCTCCGGAAAATGGAGTGAATTAAATTATGCACACGTTAATGAACTAATAATTGCTTGTTGCAATTGATGGTAGTGGGCCGAATAATGGTTTTGGTGGCAGACATGATTTTGGCGAGGTCGATGATGATAATTGTGCAGATACCCTAATACCCTAAATGATTTCGACATCGTGATATTGCAGCATTGATAGTATAATGAATAATGGTAATATTCCTTGCGATGATGAATTACTGAACTTAGAAAAGTAATAGGGAACATGATGCTGCTCACAATTACATTATGATTGCGATATGGATTACTTTACATACACACATTCATCTCTCTCCCCTTCTCTCCCCCCTCTCTCTCTCTAGTCAGTAGCCACACTGATGAGTCGTAACACGACGAAACAGTGCTGTATGTGGATTTGACAATATATATATTATATATATATATATGTATGTGTGTGTGTGTATATTTATGTTTGTGTGTGTGTGTTACATATAAGTTACATATAAGACGGATTCTCTGTAGAGTTTCGTCCTTTTCGGCAAATTCAAATCTTACAAACTAGGTTGAAATCTATGGAAGACAGTAATAAAGCGATATAACTGCATCCCACTGTTATGCCACAAAGCCAATTCTACAAATCAATACATACATTTATCAAACAAAGCCAAGTTCGGTACAAGGCTCTCGTTTGATCAAAGAGTTGTGGTTTTTAATGACGTAGTCATGTATTCCTCTGCTGTATTACTAATCTTTGAAATACTACCCTAGCCACGACATTGGGGATAGCCTTTAATTTACAGCATCTGCGATACTCGTTCATTTCAATCAGAGCAGAGTGGGAGACGATGCTTTTACAAAGTCATAACGTTTATTTGATTCAGTTTTATAGTTCACAACATTTAGAACTTAATTAAGAAAGGTTTTAAAACCAAGACTCTCATTAAAACCATTTGTAAAACTTTCCCTTCGATCTCTTCAATTCTTTATTCATGAAAAGGTGGAATGATTAGTTGTAAATGGCAAACGATTGTGATATCATTGCCATATTAGTTGTGGCTTGGCAGACGGTGTTCGAATGCAGGACTAATTTCAATTAATTTTATATAAAGATTGGTTTTAAACAATCTTCCAAAGAAGATAAAATCCAATATCTCAAGTAAGAACGACACAAAACGAACAGCGGATCAAAATGACAAAGCCCAATGATTTGCTGCACAAATGAAGACGGATATGAAAGAGAAAAAAATCGTATCAAGGATCGGGCATTTCATATCATTACGATTTGAAGACATTTACTGATTCCTTTTTCTGTAGATGCAGATTAAAAGACAGACTTTTGTCACCAAGATCACTGAATCGCAGACATGGACGTACATATAGAAGAGTTCACTGATGGAAATGGTGGCATGTCAATTAAATTACACATTCATATGCAACTGAAATCACACGGAAATACACAAGCATGAAACACAGCCATTCTTTTATATTAATCACATATACATATATTGGTGTTTTTATATGTATGTAGAAATTTACTAACACGAGGTACACGTTATAACATATCCTATTAGACGGTTTGACTTCAACATGTCCTTATCTAAACTTGAAAGGCAATTTAGAATAAGTTCAGTCAAGTATCACGTGCCTATATACGTATATATTTGCCATATAAATATATACAATGTCTACATGCCAGACAGCATGTGTGTATATATGTGTGATTATTCAATATGAATATGCGTAAGCGCATACAATGCAATCTGATTATATGCATATATATATATATACAATTAGATTGAATATATGAGTGGCCGCGCATGATAAGTGTCCAATGAACCATTTTTAAAAAGTTAATATTTTCGTTATTTTTAGCGCTACAATGCTCGGGGTTTTATTATTATTCTGAAGCTTGATCACTCTATGAATCATAATGCATATTGTTCAAGCTTCAAAATAATTGTATCTCTAAAAATAACGAAAATATCGACTTTAAAAAATGTTCTTTGGGCACTTATCATGCGCGACCATTCATACATATTGCATTGTATACACCTTCGTAGTCAGCAAAATATAGACAAAGTATTCACTTGTGCAACTGAACAGATATGCAGGCGTACAAAAAAAAGACATAAAGGAATAGAAATATGCAAAGAGCCCCATCTTCCCAATTGTCTTCTTCAATCGTCGCACACATGTAAACATATAAATAAATATATGCCACACACACACACACACACACACACACACACACGTATATATATATATATATTTGTAAAGTATCTGTATTTATATGCATATGTAAATGATATTGGGAACAAGAACTCTTTAAAGGCTACACGTGATTTTCTCTGTTGTAACACCGACATGAAGATTAATATTCGATTTGATTATGGTTTAATAAGCAACATTTTCTATAAACAACAATCGGTTTAATGAATCAACGAACTCCCAGTGAAAAGGAAAAAGAATTGAAACCTTCCACTCTTCAGACGTACACACAAGTATATAAAAATGATTAAAACCATTGAAAATGGATTGAAGAAGTAAAAACAGAATTCCTTAAAAACAGGATGGTTGAAAATATGCGTAGTTTTCTCCATTTTAAGATTCATAATACATTGGTAGCGATAACAATTTTATTAGCGAATTGTTGATAACCGGGTTTATATTTGTGATTAAGTGACGTGAAGATAATAACCTTAGTTACAATCAGACATGAAATACATTTTAATTGAATACTACACACGTTACACACAAAATTGTCCCAAGCATGTTACATTGTCAGGTTTTTTAAGACGGAAACATTCACACACGGATTATTTAGACAGTCTCTGAGCAAAAACGTATATGATCACATTTAGATTTGTCTCTCCCTTGTGATTCTCTCTAATCCCTTTTCTCCCAGGAGAATCATGAGATTAGGATTAACAACAAACCACATAGAAACATAGAAGGACTTGAAACAAACTAGAGACAAAAAGAATGCATATACAGTTTGTAAATCATTTTAATTAGTTTAAGTAAATAGAATGAAAGAAAGAAATATGTTAGACTGACCTGAACATCTTCAAAGTTGTTGAAAAGTGACCCCTGGGAAGGCATTGTTGAGCAACGTTTGCTGTCCACTGTGGTATAGTCCAGGTTTCTGGTGGTGGTCGCATTATCATGAACGACAGAAGAAAGAAATTTCTTATTAGCAAGTTTCACTTGCATATTTAGAGGATCAGGCATTTTCATTCAATATATACATATATTACAAAAACAGTCAAGTGTGAAGAAATACAGACGGTCACGTTTATCTCAATAACAAGAATAAACAATTCGTAACAGTCTTTATCTTGCTATACTTGTATTTGTTACATAAAGCATCATTATATTTTTATTATTGAAAACAGTTATTGCATGAATTGTACATTTTAGTGTCAGTTATAAACTGGTGTTTGTAATTATGAATCTGTATTGATGATATAATTCATTGTATATTGTATATACATTTGTGTTCTACATTCTTTAAGAACTTATGTAGAATTTTAAAGGAAAGTATGTCTATAAAGTAGATTGAATATAAGAGTCTGATAAGTCTTCAAAAAAATGATTTACCGACAGATTTACATGCATAAACAATAACAAGTAACAACAATTGTCGATTAGATGCTTCTAAAATAACAACGAGTTATTGAACTAAAGAAATAATTATTTGCTGATATTTGCTATTAAATTCTCGGCGATTCCGATTCTGAAGTAATGAAAATACAAAGCCAAAAGCGTCACTGCAGGACGAACATGTTTCCATGATCCAATTGTGTTATAAAACAATTATGATCAGCATATTTTCTAATAAAGGTTTGTTTCAATGTATTCCTCTTGCTTGGCATATTTTTCTCGGCTAAATATTTTGCATCTTGAAGAATATGTTTTCAAGTATCGTTGTTAGATTGGTATCCTCTATAAATAATCCCGAAAATACTTTGCGTCACTTTCACAAAACATAAACAATGTATTTTCATTCTTTTTCTTTGAATTTCATTTCCAATGATCCAATTCTTGTCGACAAAATAGTTTCTCTTTTTAAAGAACTCCAGATGATTGTCATTTGCAATTAGTGTCATTAAGTGCAAGTTCAAAACTTTGTTTACACTTCTTTTCATAACTTCCTCTGAACTCTTGACATAATAATTCTTTTTTCCCGTATCGAGTTTGCAATCCTGCATTTAAACGCTATCAGTCGGTAATTTTGATTATTAACGCTTGTATCCAAATGACTTCACAATACCTGTCTTATATATTGTTTACTTGGTAAGGTTGTAATTCGGCATCCATTTTTATAAACCCATACGTAAATGTGTGGGTCAATAATACATTTATCGATAGATAGATATGATGGAGAGAGGGAGAATCGAGAAATTGATTACGAGTCAATCGACAAATTTATATGAATCAACATATATATGCAAATAGTGATCTGTAAATCCATTTAACGTATAGTTATTTAATAAACATAGTTTAGTTTTAGCATAAGACCAAATCCATTTAACGCATAACCTACAAATCTAACTCTTATTTCTTAATATGAAAAGAATTGATACTGGAACATTCAATGAATTGACGAAGATTTCTCCCTCTCTCCATCTCGAATTTTTCTTCTAAGAAATTCTTGTAATCTTCCCAAACAAGAAAACCCTTGTTTATATACTGTCTTTAGGAAACAGCCAAGAGGTACGTCCCAAACCATTTATTATACACGGGGGTGGGATTGGTAAATGTAATAGACCAACCAGCCGACTATCAAGACAACCAAGCAACCGGCCAACCAATAAACGAGCTCCTCTATCATCATCTCCCATTTCCACCAATGAATTTATTGTCTTTCTTGGAACCGCTCTTCCGTCTATTATTTGTGCAGCCTACTTCTAGTCGGTAATTGCTAAACATAGAGGACACATTTGTGAATGAGTTCACTATTAAGGTTACTATATGGACCGGCATGATGTCCTGTATATGTATGGAAGGAAGTTGTTGCTATGTTTTCAAGTGATCACAAATCGTAATGTGTAATGGAATTAATTCAACTTGTCTACTAATAGTCAAGTGTGTGCATGCGCGTCCGTGTTTTCATGTGTGCGAAGATTGAAGAATGCAATTGGGAAGAAGAGGATCTTTGCGTATTTCTATTCCTTTATGTCCTTTTTTGTACGTCTGCGTGTCTGTTCAGTTTCACAAGTGAGTATTTCGCTTATATATTTCGCTGACTACGCATCTATAAGACTATCAAACTATGTATGAGTCTTTGGATGAATATGTGTCTGTGTTTACACACACACACACACACACATATATATATATATATAAATATATGTGCGTGTGTTTGTGTAATACATTGTTTAACTAGAAAGCACTCAGAGAGCACATACCTCTGTCAATGCAGTACACTAACCCAATCGAAAAAAGAATCTTGGACCCACCCCCAAAATTAATCACTTCTTATTTACGCCACAACCCACCCTTCAATGTCATAGAAATTCATGGAGAACCGTTGTAGATATCGTGTGGATAGACATGAGCAAATACATAGATGTATGGAGAAAAA
Organism: Architeuthis dux; assembly: GCA_006491835.1. Classification (NCBI taxonomy): domain Eukaryota; kingdom Metazoa; phylum Mollusca; class Cephalopoda; order Oegopsida; family Architeuthidae; genus Architeuthis; species Architeuthis dux. Next base: position 5,465,012 of record VCCN01005204.1, on the reverse strand, counting down.
AATGGAAAATATCTAATCACTTCTTCCTCACCCCATGGCCCACAAAATTTCATTTGAATTCATTGAGTACCTTTGGAGATATCGTGTTGACTGTATGGGAATAGAATAACACAGGTTCTTGCCTTTTACAGTGTATGAACACGATATGCTACTAACGATCAGCAACCAGATTTTGACGGTGTTTAATTGGTTCTTTTTATGAAGTCCTGTTTATTTGGCATTTCTACATTTGTTTATGTGTGTATATATTCGTATGCGCATGTGTGTATATTCGTATGCGCATGTGTGTGTGTGTGTGTATTCGTATGCGCATGTGTGTGTTTATCGTTACTATTTATGCAAAAGGATTTCTGTGTATACATTCTATAGTTCTATGCATGCATGTATATTTGTGTCTTTGTGTGTGTTATAAAGAATATATTTGCGTATGAGAATATTTTCCTCTTGTATGTATATGTATGACGATATAGTATAGTTAGGGTGTGCGTGTGTAATGTTAAGATGGACTCTAACCAAGTACATGTGTTACTGCATACACGTCTATGTGTACTTCCCTACTGTGTTGACGTGTGTCTATGTGTAGAATGTGTAAATGCATGGTCTTGTCTGTCTGAATGTGTGTGGGTGTCTTGGTGCGTAAACACAGTAACTGAGAAGGTAACTATTTTATGCTGACCATAATCAGTATATACACGTGTGTGTGTGTGTGTGTGTGTGTGTGTGGTAGTCTGTGAATGTGTGTCGAATGCTCGAATGCGTATGTCTCTTCTGACGCGTAAATATGAATGACCGTCTTTGCGTTACAATGACTTTCCATTTGTACACATTGATCTGTGTAAGCATGTATGAAAATGGGGTGTTTTATTGGTAATATCTTGTTATCTGGGGCCACCAGTGAATGCTCATGTATAGATTTTTGTATTGGTGGGAATTCGAGGGGGTTCGCTTTTCATTTTAAGTCTGCGAGAGAGCGATATAGGGAGATGGAAATAATTAGTCACTTCTGTGTAATGAATGATTGTGGTT
>VCCN01005204.1:5399804-5411556 GCA_006491835.1 Architeuthis dux | reverse complement strand
TTATTCATTGTACTCTTCCTTTTCCGGAAATGTTCATTGTACCCTTCCTTTTCCAGAAATTATCATTGTACTTTTCCTTTTCAGGAAATTCTCATGATTGTGTGTGACCGTCGGATTAAGGATCTGAACTTGTTATATTTGAAGTCATAACAAATTCAGCCAAGAACTGGAAAGGGCTTGGCAACTTTGAAAACCAGCATGCGAAATCCTGTGTTTTACCTGGGAACGAACATTGGCTTCTGGCACTTGTGGAGAGTACGCAACTATCTCAGCCACTAGGCAGGCCTGTTTCTATTATTTTCGTTTCCTATTTAAAACGTTCGACACAGTATATTTTTTCACACATTCTTCTATGATCGGAAAGGATGTTGTTCGATCACAGGGAATCATTTGCAAAGAATAAAAAGAAACGGAAACGATCTTTGACAACAGTTAATGGAGAATAACATTGCATAACAAGCGACTGGGTAGAGCTCAGCTGTAACTTGTTTTACTTATGTTGAAATCTGATACTAAAGTCGATACTATTACCACTCGTTTATAAAAACAAGGTTACAGGGGAAACAACAACAACACCATTTCGTTAGAGTCTAAAAAGAAATGAATGTATTTGTCACTGAAATGACAAATGCCTCTATTTAGTTACAAACAGATCCGCACCAATCCGGTGGCCCATTGGATGCAAACCCTTAGTCTAAAGGGTGGGGTCGACCCTGGGCAAGTCGCACTTCACCTTAAAACTACACTGCTCATGCTGGAGGTTTACTCCTCACATTGGTCCCGCCGTCTATGGTCCAAATGCTGTGGAGGGCCATCCCCAAAATCTTCGCTCGCGAAGCCAAGCCATTCATTCATTCATTCATTTAGTTACAAACAGCATTTACAATACTAAGACTGTGCCCATTCCAAAGGTGCATGTTTGGAAGATACCGGACATTATGTTGTGTGGAGCAGCCTGACATAATGGTCATGTAAAATAAATTTCCGTCCGTCGTACGAAGCTACGGCTTCGAAGTATTTCAGTTACTTCTCTTCAGTGTTGCCAATGTAGATATTTTATATCTAAATTTAGATCTATTGCCAATTTAGATATTTTATATCTAAATTTAGCTCTATAATTTTAGATAAAAGATATTTAATTTGTAATTAAAAAATAATTCTTATTAGATTTCTCGAGAACCGCTGATTCAACCATACTGCTATGCCTGGTGTGCATACTAATATATATGGCGAATATTAACTTTGTACAATGGCCAACGCACACACACGCCAACACAGAGATTTCTGCAATTATAGTTAGATGAACGAACCGTCAAACTTTGAAGTAATTGTGCATGACACTATCATGTTGGCTTCTCGTTAAATGAACGACTTTGCTTGCAAAAGATGCGAGGCTTTTAGTGATGGATGGGATGCACATTTATGAACAGGTATGGTTATCCACTCAATAGAAACCGTCACGTAACCAACGTCTTTTGGCAGAATGCTGCGTTGGGAGTGATCAATTACAGATTGGAGAAAGGGGTGATCAATGACTAAGTTACTTCTCTCCACTTTTGTTGGGCGGTGATCACTAAAAATGTCTGAATTTAAAAAGAAAAACAAGCATGAATGTTACTGGACACAAACCAAGGGACCAATTTAGCATAAACTTGCATTGTAAATTGAACCTCCCATTTTTAGGGGGAATTTTCAAAAAACGTTTTTTTCGATACATAATAAGGAGTAAATGTTAAAATTGTCAGCCCTCTAGCTCCATTGGTGCGGCCTGTACGCGAGACACATACTTAGATAGATAGCCAGCCAGCCAGGAAGACCCACTTAAAAACTGAAGAAAACTATGTTGACAGTTTTGGTTGACGGTACCATAATACATATTTGCCATTTACGAAGCCGACTGTTGTTGATCAAATGGTTAAACGTTTTAACAGAAGTTTTTCAGTTTGCTTAAGAAGCAGCTATGTAGCTATGTAGAATGAAGTCCTGCACTTTTTGCTAATACTGCAGTTATCAAAATGTGGTTCCTGATCGGACATAAAATCATAAGATAAAATGTCATGTAGGAAAATTCCCTACAGATATTGTGCGGTATGAAAAACAGTCATAGGAAGAAACTTGTTTTATTAAAAATATAACTTATTTCCTTACAGATTGAGTTGAGTTGAGACTTTAAAAAGAATTACAATTAGATTACCTAGTAAAATAGCTTTAGGCTCTTTAGTGCCGACCCATACGTAAATAACCCCGTAATCTTTGACGGTTATATGCTAGTTTTAATATAATCCAAATTTGAATCTGCTGATTGAACTGCATTTTAAAACCGAGTATCACTTAAGCAAGGAATAATTTATGTTGTCCAATAAATCAAACTCCGATGTCGGACGCCACCAAAACTCACAATAGGTCTACGCAATTATAACTTTCTCACTTGTGTATTGGTTTGATCGGCGATCTGAGTTCAAATTCCAGCTGAGACAGAGGCTTGACTAACACAAAAGGACGTTACTTTTTAAATATTCAATGATGGGCCATTTGTCGACCATGAATCACATTTTTTGTTATGGCGAAGTCATTCACACATTCAATACCTTTGAAATACATTCCTTCTCTCGTAACTATAGGAAGATAATAGGGCAGACTGGCCTCTGAGGTATGTTAAAATAAAAGACCGATGATTAAAGGGTCAAAGCAGGGGTCACAAATCCAAAGTAAGAAAACAGGGGTCACAAATGCAAGCTCCAAAACAGGGGTCACAAATCAAAAGTCAAAAACAGGGGACACAAATGCAAATCCACAAATTAATCCAATCGCGACGCACACCTGAGCTTGGAAGTGGTCAACTGAGCTCAAACATCGTCGTATCTGAAAAATCAATGGCTTTTTTTATAGACCAGGGACGTTTATGATTGACCAGAAGAACAAACATCAGCATACATATCTGTCTATTAAAATGGCTTCGTTTTTGCGCTCAATTTTCTTTTTCTATAGACAGCACACGCCACCCGTAGTCGCTTGGATTCCCGAGGTAAGTCGCCACGTTCTTCTTCGCCTTCGTTGTCCGTCTCCTAGACTGGTTGCTAACCATAGCCAGAGAGGCTATGGTTAGCAACCAGTCTAGGAGACGGACAACTCGGATTCCAAACCAATCTGAAGAGGAATGGTTTCCATCAGGCTATCTCTCTCATGACACATCCATGTGTTGACGAAACGACGCTGCACCTTCAGAAAGAGTTTAGGCGGCAAATATGACGACATTACATAATCATTACAACATCGGCGCCAATTGCTACGGCTTCACCATTACAGCGTTCTCTATCTCATCTACAAAATTAGTAGGTTCTGAAATAATATCATTGGAATTTAAGCGAAAAATATAATAAATGTAAATTTAAATCAGTTTTCGCTTCAGCTTTCTGGAAAACACGACGTCTTTGAATGCGCAGTTTCCGGGAAAAATCTGATGGCTTTTTTATTCATTACAGAACGGATAATTCCCATTGAAAATTCCGAAACAGAGGCTTGACTAACACAAAAGGACGTTACATTTTAAATATTCAATGATGGGCCATTTGTCGACCATGAATCACATTTTTTATTATGGCGAAGTCATTCACACATTCAATACATGCGGTGACTCTTAGACTCGCTCAAGGATGGTGAAATGAATAATCGAAAGTGTACTACTAACACATAAACATACGATCTCATTCACACATCAAACCCTCTCTCTCTTTCTTGACAAAACATATATGTGTGTATCTTCTTATGAACGAATAAACATGAACATAAAATGTATATGAACGCAAATATATAAAATAAAAGATATACACACGCTCATATTCAAAATGTTAATGCGTATATTATCAGAGAAAACCGTGGCCTCATTTCTTCTGTCCTTGCATCATTTTTAGTTGATAAAACTGAATGAAAAAGAGTTAATTCGTTTTTCATTTGTATACACACAAAATGACACTAGCAGGCGGTAAAGTGGAAGCGTTCCTTCGATCTCATTACCATCTATTGCAGTGGTTCACAACCGGGGGAGAATTTCCCCCAGGCGGGGGGTAGTAATGGGGAGGGGGAATAAGGCTATAAGGTAAAAATAAAAGTCCAGTCTAGTGATACGGTTTTATCTATCTTCTATCTATCAAGTCGAAGGCTCGAAATAAGCTTCAAGTTGAGAATGATTTAAGATGTGTTCTCTAACTAAATAGACCCACAAATCGAAGAACTAGTATAACAAAACAAAGATCACGATAGCAGAATTCTTATTTTCTTTGTAATAAATTTGAATTTCAAATGATGCGTTCCAATTATTTTCGCTTGCTTTCTTTGAGTAGCAAATACACAGCAGCAGCTGTACAATTATTAAATTAAACTAATTCTTAGTATGAAGCTGTCTAATTATACGTAAAATAAAGTTATTATTTGAAATTATTCTTTGCTGCAACTTAATAAATGGAAGGGTGGATATTAGTAATTCTATTGACAAAAATGAGGAATGACACGAAAAGGTTGGGAACCACTGCTCAATTGGATCATTTCGAAATCCTCCACATTGACGAATAGGAACACATTTAACATTATTACAAACAGGTCTGGTCATTCACTCAATAGAAACCGTTACGTCACCAACGTCATGTGGTAGCATGCCGTGTTGGGGGTGATCAATTAAGAAATTGGAAAAATGGGTGATGAATGATCAATAAATTACTTCTCTCTCCTTTTGTTGGGCAATGATCACTAAAATGTCTGAATTTTCAAAAAAACAAGCGTGTATGCTACAGGACACAAACTAAGGGATCAATTTAGAATAAACTTACATTGCAAATTGAACCCCCCACTAAAACGAAATATTTAGGGGGAGAATTGTCAAAAAACAACAAAACAGGTTTTTCTAGACATAATAAGGAGTAAATATTGAAATGTTCAGCCCTCTAGCTCCATTGGTGCAACATTTACGTGACACATACATACATAGCCAGCCAGACCAACTTGAAAGCTGAAGAAACCTATCTTGACAGTTTTGGTGACAGTTTTGGTTGGCGGCTTCTAATACACATTTAAAGATTCGTAGACATAGAAATATTCATACAGACTCATGCGACAGTGTTTGTCAGTAAGTAACACACACACACATGCGGTTATACGTGAGTGCAAACGGGTATATTCACAAATACACTCACGTGTACATATATAAACACTGATAGGCCATGCACGCATGTCTATATGCGACCATAAATTCATAAACAGATACTCACGGACACATGTGTTTATAAAAATGAATTGTAAAATATTGAATTGAATGTTGCAAAAGAAAAATATTAAAGAATCAGACAGTATCTAGGCAACAGGGTGGTCATATCCTAGACCTGACAAAAACGTCATGGTTTTAGATTCCTAGTAATTCTTCAACTACGAATACAAATGGCGGAACGTTTTGTATTTGTTCCAAAGTTTAAACATAAAAGGACTAAAAGACGAAAAATAAACCAAGTGGCTATTAAATCCCAAACACTAACGAATCTCGGCCTTATAATTTAATGAATCAGAAAAATCTTTTCGAAATTAATAAATTCACCTAAACCTTTGCGTTTAATGAACAAAATCCTTGATCAGCTTTTCTGTAATCAGAAAGTAAGCAGTAGGGGGAAAATAATGAACATGCCTGGCTGCTGCATGGTCAAACTCTACTCCTACTTCTATTCAAACTGAAGATGATTACTGTAACTTTTGTATTGTATATATAATAAATAAATTCGTAAGCATATAAGACGTGTCATTTTTGCTCAGTTGGTAACACAGCCGTCTAGCAATCAGTTGGTCATGATTTCAAATCACGATAGTGAAATGTTAATTTTATATATCGGTTTGGTCTAACTTGACATGATAGACAAGCAGTGAAGAGTTTGTTCTTGTTAGTTCTTGTTGATCTTGTTGATCTTGTTACTGGGAAGGGAATAAAGTCAACTCCAATGGACTGGAATTTGGCAGACATTTTCATATGAGAAAATTGATCGTGTTTGACACCCACACGGAATTTCATATCTTCCATTGGAGTAGTAGAAACTGAAACTGCTTTTATTTATTTTAGAACGCTTTACTTGGATTAAAGTCGGTCTTCCATGGAGTTGGTGTCACTTTACCATGGGAAACAAATACATCAGAGCATTAAATATTGTCAGTTGGGGGATTTGATAGAGAGAAATGTGTGGCTTGACTCGTGGCTGAAATAGTTATATATTGCCCTATGGTGCAGTAGGCCGGTGTATTTCGAATGCTATGCCTTCCTCACATGGAAAATTGGCGTAACAAAATCGCCCTACCCCGATTCGGACTTTGTCTGGTACTAAGCTATGCTTGATACATATCGAGAAATGTAAGTAGAAGAACTGAGTGGTTGTTTTCATAGAAGCAACATTTTGTACACCATTGAATGTCTATAACTGGTACAAAGAGTATTGGAATTAAATACGTTTTGTTTAAATCAAATTTCATTTGGTAAACTCACTTTTGGTATTGTCTACACAAAATAAATCACACTCTTCCTAAAACCGTACTCGAAAAACAGCAACATATACAATCGATTCATTTAAAATGAAAATAAAGTTTCGTAATAGTTTTTATGATAGAAAATAAACAGCAAACTGCGGCTTCTCATCAAACATTTCACATTATAATAAAACAATCTAGTGTGTGTGTTTCAAGCACAACAAATAAGCATAAATTTGGACAGACCAGATGTTTACTCAGTACTGCATATACTTACGGCCAAATTGTGTTGGAAGTTAAGCAGCGTCGAGCCTGTGCCAGTGGCTACATGGGTGACCGTCTGGGAATACCGGGTACCGTAACCAGCTGGGGAGGCATCCCATGCAGCCATGCTGATCTCCAAACATATTGAACACTTCTTTCCTTTGTATACCTTCAGCATGGGCGAGATAGCGGGGTGGGGGTACAACTTGGGCACAGCAGTTTCTCCATACCAAGCGCCCATGCATAGAAGCTAAACGCTGATCACCCATGGTCAACCTTGATCGACGGGGGGTCTCAGCAACTGTTTATACTAAATCCACAATGCACACATGAATAGCAAGTATTATAAATACTCGCTATTTATATAATCTGGGATATCACGAATAGGGTTTATTAAACGTCATACGTCATTCACTCTAAGGATATAGTGACACAGCAAATTCTGGCGGTAGGGATAACAAAATGAAACAATAATCGCAGGTGTATTTTAGTTCCGATTTGCATTTGAACCCGGTGTACGTAGGTCTTGGAGTTTCATTTCACTGTCCACTGACTTGACCGCTACTCCCCCAAACTGCCCTTCATCTTTACTTCAAGCATTTTCTGCACTCACAATCTAAATATGTTTGTTGGTAGACAAAATTGCTGATTAAGCATTGAACAAGTTTGACACTCAGAAAATCAGAAAGGAATTGTTAGTAGTCAGGGTATAAAGTGAGCGTTACTAACAGAATAGAGTTATTATATGTACTAGTGCAGTGCCCGTTCCAAAGGAGCATGTTTGGAAAGGACGGACTTCATGGTGTGTGGAGCAGCCTGCCACAATTGTCATGTAAAAAGCTAGAGTTTTAGAGACGTGTTACCGTGTTAACGTTAGGAGAGGCAGAACATCCTTGTGTTTTCGTTTAATGACCGACATGAAGCTAGCGTTTTAGAGAAGTGTAACAGAAGTGACACTAGGAGAGGCAGAGCATCCCTGTGTTTCGTTTAATGGCCGACATAAAGCTAGCGTTATAAAGATATATTTATTTTTATTAGATTTCTCAAGACCCAAATAACTTGAAACTCGACACTGCACTGCCTTGTGTGTCGACTAATATATATATAAATGTTGACTTCGTACAATGTCCAGTTGTTGAGTAATCGCAGAGAGATTCCTTTAATTGTAGTGAGATGACAGTAAGTAATATAATAACAATTGCACCGTTGATGTCAGTCTTGTGACCATGGCCTATAACAAAACTTTATGATGTATTCGTTTGATAACATAAATCTGCACATTTTGTTCTGTAACAGGGAGAGCCAAGTTAGATAGGCACGCATAGATTAATACGCATGCATGAAAGTATCCGTGGATAACACACGGGTTAAGTATGATTATATTCAGCTACACAGACTTTCAAGCATGAACTCTCGAACCTGCTGTACTGTGTGATCTCTTGTTTAGATGCCAACCACATTGAGGCGTGTGGCTCCATCGAATTATTATCAAGCGAACATTGTTTTCATATTCTGTTTGAAAAAGTGTCATGGAAAACTATATGATTGGAAATCAAACCAAATGAAGGGAAAAGGGGTTTCATGCCTTTCCCGAAATAATTTCAATCAGATATTCGAAATGGTTCCATAGGGGCTATTTTCATATACATATACATACGCATACACGAATGAAAACGGAAACACTTGTATAAACACACACACACGCACACACGCACACACACACATCATACCAATTGAATTTACCTATATATATATATATATATATATATATACACGCAAAATCTACACACGCCTATGTGAATGCACACAAATCAATGAAAGTGTCCGTTAATAAGTAATGCAGACACAAAGGGGAAAATGGTAAAGAAATGAAAACTGGTGATCTTCAAATTACAAGTCTACGTGCATAAAGACACGAGATGCCAATCTAGTTCTGTTGGGTAGCAAAGAGAAAAACAAAAGAGCTTTGATAGTTTGATTTTAATCAGTAAAAATGAATAATATAGAACAACCGCACTCTTAGCGGTATTACTGTTTCTAACACAATAAGTTTCAGGATGGCATCTAACTGGACACAAGCAAATCTGGTACAAGGTTCGCTGCCCAACACGATGATTCTCTGAATCAAATCTACTGAATAAAACCCTGCATTTCTTCATGTAACCGCGGCTTCACGTCTGCTGTAGGCCTACTGATGGCTGACGAAGCCTATACAGGTCAGACAAATTCTTCCACAGTGGCAGCAGGAGAAGGTGTGGCAACTATAGGAAACTCGGCGCTTTTTCTTTCCCTCGGCTCTGGTTCTGCGGCTTTCTTCGGAAAGGAAGGTCGCCTGGAAAACTTTATGTCACTATGTCTCTCTATCGACAGACTCTGTTACCCACTGGCGATAGGGTTCTAGGACAACTGCCCCTTGGATAATTCCCCCCTCCCCATTGACAATAGCATAGAAACTGTAAAGCCAAAGTTAAAGTTTGTGGAAATGAAGTAGTTGGCCATGTAAACGATCACACCAATAGGGAAATTGTCCTGGGGGGCAATTGTCAAGAGTCATTTATCAGGGTGACAGTTATTCAGCGGGAGGTTGTCTTATGGGGGCAATTGTTCTTAGAGCAGTTGTCCTGATGCCTGGTGGTAGTCGATGCCACAAGAGATGATGGACTATTTTAGGGAGTCCCTTTATATTCTTCCGTGGCGCTCTTCTGTTACATCTGCTAGTAGATAGTTCATCGAACAATAGTGTATTTAGTGGGCGATAGTCTTCCACACTTGAGACATGACTTGTCCAGCATAAATGTACATTTTGCAGCATAACCTCAATGCTCGTGGCACTAAACATTTTGAGGTATTGTGTTTGTAATGAATTCACCCCAGTGCACATTGTAAAGTAACCCCGAAGAAAGCGTTCGGGGAGGCGTAGTTGACGTTAGTAGATGATCCGGGATTCGGCACCATAAATGTGGGTAGTGAGCACGACGGCTATGTAGACTTCTACTTTTGTATCTTTCTTGAGATTCTTATCACTCCAGACATGTTTGTATAACCAACCGAGGGACTTGTTAGCCCTTGCCAGCCTGTTGTCTATCTCTTTGTTTATGTTGGCATCAACGGATATGAAACATCTCAGGTAAGTAAAATCCTTGACGGCTTTTAGTTCTGTCGGGTCGATAGAAATTGGAAGCGGGCAATACTCCTGTCGAGGTGCAGGCTGATGCAGGATTATAGTTTTCTTACAGACTGACGGACCAAATAGTCTGTAGCCTTGGCAAAGCAGGATGCTATATGTTGCAGGGCTGATTCCGTGAGAAACTTGAGCAGCAACACCCGCGTACAGAAGCTCTCTGGTCAATTGTAGTTTTGTGTTTCAGATTGTGTTTCAGATTGCCATTTGCGTGTGTGCGGATGTATTTATTCTTTTGGTATAAATGTATTTATTTATTTATTAGAATGAAATAGGCCTTTGCGCATCTGTAAGATACATTTCGTAGATATGTAAGACTCGTCAATTTAGCTCAGTTGGTAAGAGACCTACCTATCACACAGATGGTCGTGGTTTCAAATCACGCACGGGAATCTTAATTTTTACTCCTCTAAGCTTGGTGACGTTGTACTGGAGTTTGACAAAAAAGAAAAAAGAATGAAAAGAAAGAAGAAAAAAAGAAAATGGAAAAGAAAGAAAGGAACGAGAAAAAGGAAGAAGAAAGAAAGGTGAAGGAGGAAAAGAGTTGTCAATATGTAAGGGGGAAAAAGAGAAAGAAAGAGGAACAGAAAATCCGAGAGTAGAAAATAGTTTGGAAAAGAAAGAAAGAAAAAAGGATGACAGTTGGGAATGATTGACAGAAAATGGCGGAACGATATTAAGTATATATAAAGAAGAAAAGAACCTTAAAAAACAACGATGGAAAAATAGCAAAAGTCTACATAAATTATGATACAGAAACTGAGAGAAATGAAGGAAGGAAGAAATGGGTGATACTTTGAAATCGATGGTTGATAGAATAGATGAAAGAAACAAAATGTTGAGGAGAAAAAGAAGGAAAGAATGAAGGAAGAAAGGAAAGAATGAAGGAATGGATGAAGTTTGGATCAGGCACACCGAAGCACAAAAAACCCCTGGTTTTATAAATATATTTTTTAAAAATAGCCCCCTATCTATAAACATACCAAAAACTAAAATTTCGACATACCGTGCTAAAAAGTTTCGCCATGACTGAGTTAAGTTTTGATTAAGTCAAATATTCGATAGATAATACATCTTTTGTAAGTAATATTTTGTGCTCGCAATGCATAAGACTTTCGTTACAGAATTTAAACTCTAATCGCTATAAAAGCCAAAACATAGTTTTACGAAGAATAGTTGGATTGAAAGCACAAAAATACTTTTTATTTTTCCGAGTGAAAGTAAAAACACAACCTTTTTCTATTTTTTATCGAATGTAAGTAACTTTTAGCGACTGTGTTTATCTTGGTAACACTGCTGATGTTTCAGTGACGTCATCGGTGTCGAGGAAAAATGTCTCCCTTTTCGATTCGACAATTTTCAGGGTTCCTGATCTAAACTTCACCCATAAAAGAAAGAAGGAAGGAAGAAAGAAGGTAGACATGTAGGCTACTGAAGCCAAACATAAAACACAATTACTTCAGTCTGTCTGTGAGGAGAAACACGCAAGTGAGTAGGTTATTGGGGAAAGAAAATCATATCATTCTTGTCTTTTTGATCCCACTGCCAGTGGTCAGTGTTCAATTCCAAGTAAAGTTGCTGAATTCCCACAAAAGCTTTATGTCATCTTTATAAACTTCTAGCAATCGGTAAGAGTCATATCTAACTATAATAAGCCATATGTATTTATTTATTTGTCTTCTGTCACGCAAAGGGATGCAACTCATCTATATTATCATTAAGTAGGTTACCACATGATGACGTAGTAAAAATAGAATTTCATGTACTGATGAAGTGGTAAAAATGCTGAATTTAAAGAATAATAAAAATATAAAA
>VCCN01005204.1:5228297-5239332 GCA_006491835.1 Architeuthis dux | reverse complement strand
TATATATATATGCAAACGAAGAAGCAGATGTCTGTATATGTGAATGCGGGAATTTACATATGTGTATGACTTCATATGCTCGATGAGAAATGTATATAGAAATAGTTAACAGTTGATCTTGATGACAAGATAGAAAGATTGAAAAATGTAGCATTCCTTAGAAGAAATAGAATTAGAAATATATTTAATTCAATAGAAAATCAAAGTCAAACGTGCGTTTTGGAAATTAGGACACAAAATCCACCAAGTAATAATTCGGTTGTTTCACATAAAATGACAAATTATGAAGAAGAAAATAAAATATAATACCATATTCTTAAACATAATGTTATATTTTTCAACTTTTACCCTTTTTCAATGAGTTTTTAAAGGGAAAATAATATCGTCATAAAATGTCCTAATTTTAGAGGTTGGAAAACCTTTGAAAGCCAAAACGATAGTCATCTGGTTGCTGAATCCAAAGCTCAAAATGTTTAAAAAGCATCAGAATCTAGAAACATAACTGGTCCATACCTGTTACTCCATGTATCATGAATCACTAAAACGAAACTGAGGCCGTCAGGATATGATGTTTGAGAGTATCCTCCATACACACCTCACCTATTCCCAACTATAATTGTGCTTATACTCACGGATATTGTTATTAAAATCAGTTGGTCTCAAACACTTTATTTAAAATGAATTAAAAATTTATAATAAAACACACTAACCACCCCCACCCATTTAACAGCCTACACAAAAAAAACACCTAATCTAAACACTGCGCCCCCTTTATAGCTCATACACATACACAGACCAACTTAATCTAAACACACACACCACACCAGCTTAGGAACCCATATGTAACTTTCAACCAAATAAACCAGGTCACCTAAGCATAGAAAGCACCCTTCATTTCATTTCTACTACCCGGCATGGATAGTTGCATTTTTCTGCGGTGTTCAGATTTCTTCTCAGCGACGAAATGCATAAAGTTTTATCTTCATGATAATAAATATGTTTGAGACGTAACACGCTTTTCTCAATCTTTCTTTTCCACGTTGTCTAATCACATCTACCAATAATAAATAAATTTCATATTATTTTTTATAATGTAAAGTTGTTTATAATAACAATATAATTTAATAACACTGCAATTAATTTATAATGATGGATGTAAATTTATAACAATAAAAATAAATTGTTCGAATTTCTATAATCTTTGCCTAATGTTATCAACCGGTTATTGTTATCTAAAAGGCCTGTCCCAAAGTGATCACAATAAGCGGCTTTCTCTGTATGTTTGTTTTTCTATTCATGTGAAACAGCCTATCAGATTTCTTTTCACATCAAAACACTCAACTGTGCCTGAAAATGATCCTTTTACTTATTCTTGACATTTTCCCTTCCAAATAAAACTGCCACAAAATAAATCGTTACTCAGATGATAATAGAAGAGTGGAATTTTATCAAAAAAGACTCCACAAAGGCAGCAAAGGAGAGAGAAACCATCGCTTATCATGTCCCGGGGGAGTCAGAAATCCTAATTTCTCATTTCCACCGCAGTTTGGCTTGTAGCATTAGATAGCAATATCATTATTGTGGGTCGGACCAAAGATTTCAAGGGTCGGCGCGCGGCATGTCACAATTTAATGAAAGGTCAAGTATTTAGAGCCATTTGTTTTCAGCCAAATTCTTGACTTGGCTCCTGCCTTTAAGAGTGCTGCTATTTTTGTTTTTGGCATTTTACAATATGTTACTGTTTTTCGCTGCTGACTACGTGGCCTAGCATTAAAGGAAGGGATGTCTTTTCGATTAAGAAGGAAACCTTAATTAACGGTGTTCAATATACAAATGCTTTACCATATGTGAAAAGGTTTATTTATTTTCCTTTCTAAATCGTCCGTCCAAATTTTGGTTAGTTATAAAAAGCAATGGAAGTTAATAGAGATAGCACTTTTATTTAGTAGAAATTTTAAACATGAGTGAAATACCTTTTTCTAAGGCGGGCAATCCTATCGGCAATATCTGGTATTTCTCCAAGTTAGAAGCCGAAATGTTTCGAGTAGGGAATGTTGATATACATACACATTTTTGAAATTCACTTTTAAATTGGAAAAGTCTCTGTATATTTAGAAAGTTATGATATTGATATTGTTAATTATAAAAATTAATTAGTTGGGAACCTATATTTGGTCGGCGTCGGCTGCCTCGTTTCAAGAAGGTAAGAATGGTGAATGATGACTGTGATGAAACATACTTTTGTTAAGTACTGCTGGAACATTCCAAAAGTTTCTATGCGGGTCGGGAAAGGTCTAGACCGGCATTCCTTCTTAAATAACATTTTTATGACGAATTTTTAGTAGTGTCCAAATACTTTTTTCCACCGTTTGGAAATATGTATTTTTTTTAGTAATTCTTAATTTTATATCAAAATACATCACCTGTGTGAATTTAAAGTAAATGTGAGCATCGGAAGTATATTAAATTAATATTTTGTAAGTGTCCAAATACTTGTTTCGCCTCAATGTATATATTAAACGATGTATATTTTGGCAGCAATTTTTCGTTCGAACATAATTTTTGTCGATTTATCTTTTTAAATAATTTTTCTTGGCAAATAAGTTTTTTTTTATCGCTGGGTCACAAGAATGAAGGATCTGTCCAAAGTTCGTAATATATGTTAGGAACGTGCATTTATATAAAGTCCCCAAAAAGGTCATAAAGATAGAAGGCGAGATACTAGAAGAGGTCGATGAATACATATACCTAGGTCAGGTGATAAAACTAGAGAAAGACCATGACTGCGAAATAAAGCGACGCATAACGATAGGTTGGAAAGCATTTGGTATGAATAGAGACATTCTGAGGAGCACCTTGCCAATGTGCCTAAAACGGAAAGTATATAACGGGTGCATAATACCAGCCATGACCTATGGCTGCGAAACCTGGAAATTAACCAAACGAGCAGAAAACAAACTTAGAATAGCACAAAGAGCCATGGAAAGAGCAATGCTAGGGGTAACGCTGAGAGATAGAAAAAGATCAACATGGATCAGAGAAAAGACTAGAGTAAAGGATATTATACAACTAATTAAGCAACAAAAGTGGAGATGGGCCGGCCACCTAGCGAGAAGAGATGACAATAGATGGGGGAAAAGATTAACAGATTGGTGCCCATGGGATAGTAAAAGAAGTAGGAAACGGCCAGACACAAGATGGCGGGACGAGATAGAAAGGTTTGCCGGTAAGACTTGGCAGAGACTAGCACAAGATAGGTTGTCATGGAAGGAGATGGGAAAGGCCTTCGTCCAGCAGTGGACTTATAACGGCTGATGATGATGATGATGATGATGATATATATAAATAAAATGTGCGTGTGTATGTATTTAGGCAATATTCCTTCATTAATGCATGTCTGGTTAAATACGACGGACAAGGAAAACCTTTTCAACTTTTTGTTTAATCTTTCTTGTTTACGCGAATTAGTGAAAATTACAATCGGGTTTAGATGCTTAAAAATAACAGTTCTATCTTTCAACAAATGTGGTCAAAGTCTAATAAATAACTACAGACAGGTCTGGTTAGACACTCAGTAGAAATCGACACGTGACCAATGTCTCTTGGCAGCATGTCGTGTTTGGGGTGATCAGTTAAAACATTGGGAAAAGGGGTAATCAATAACTTACTTCTGTCGCCTTTTGTTGGGCAGTGATCACTAAACAAGGATGCATTTTCAAAAAACAAACGTACACAAAAAGAGACCGATATAGCATAAAATTACATTGCAAATTGACCCCCCCCCATTAATTGGGAAATTCTCAAAAAACAGTAAACACGTTTTTTCTCTAGACATAATAAAGAGTAAATGTTTAGATTTTCATCACTAAATAAACTTGAATCGGTGCGGCTTGTACGCCTGATAGATAGTCAGCCAGACAAACTAAGAGGGACATGTATCCTGCTTCAAATGGAAAAGTTATTGAAGTAACACTGGACTTTACTTACAAAACAGCCTAACATCATTCAGTTTTCAACTCTACCACTGATCCCAATAGGGCAAATACAGCCTTAATCTATCATTAGGGGAGATTTATAGAAACCGTCAACCGAAACTGTCAACATAGGTTTCTTCAGTTTTTAAGTGATTCTGCCTGGCTAGCTGGCTATGTGCCACGCGTACAGGCCGCACCAATGGAGCTAGAGTACTGAAGATTTAAACATTTACTCCTTATTATGTCTAGAAAAACGGGTTTGTTTTTAAATTCTCCCTAAATACGTTTCTAGTGCGGGTTCAATTTGCAATGTACGTTTATGCTAAATTGCTCCCTTAGTTTATATCCGGCAACGTTCAGGCTTGTTTTTTTAAAATTCAGACTTCTTTAGTGATCATTGCCCAACAAAAGGCGAGAGAAGTATCTTAATCATTTACCACCACTTCTTCCTATTTTTTAAATGATCACCTCAACATGGCATGCTGCCAAATGACGATCACGTGACGGTTTCTAATGAGTGACTAAACTGTTTTTTTTGGGGGGGGGGCGGGGGGATTTTTAAAATGTTATTCTAAATTGACCCCTTAGTTTGTGTCCGGTAGCGTTCACGCTCAAACATCTTTTGACTTTTTAGTTATTCAACAAATGGAAAGAGAAGTAACATTCATTGATCACCCCTTTTTCCAATGTTTTAATTGATCACCCCCAACACGGCATGCTACCAAAACACGTTGGTCACGTGACTGTTTCTATTGAGTGACTAACCAGACCTGTATGTTTTGGTTTTATGACGTGCTTTTGTTGAAGCGCCAATGAAAAACGTGAAAATGACTGAGTCAACATTGTTTGCAAAGAGAAATCGGGACATATCAATACCGTTTGGATATTGACAGTTTTGACAAAGTGATAAATTAGGCCATGTACTTGTATAAAGAACGTCGGAAGAGAGAAATTGCTGGTTGTCCTTCACAACCAGTTCGAAAAAAAAGGGTCGGGAGTTTGTTTGTATAGAGGTTGAGTATCTAAGGTACTCATTATATCGACACATTTTATGGCTGCTAACAAACGCAATATTTTAGTACCACAAATTGCACAAGCACATCATTGAATTAATTAACAGTAGAATGATACAAAGCACCATAATCTACCATATATTTTTGAATATATGTCGACCGTGAGTATAAGACGAGGTCAAATTAGATGTTTGTGTACTCTTATAAGACGAGAACTACGTATCACAGTGGAAAACCAAAGGCATATTTGAAATGAGCAGGTCTCAAGTCGAATCCAAAACCATACGCAAGGCATTTGATGATTTCGCCTTAGCGAGAAAAAACAAAACAAAAACAAACTCACAAGTTGGCTCCATATTTGTTATTGAACACCGACTAAATATAAATAAATAACATGTAAATGTAATCTTTATTTATCCAAAAAGTAACAAAGAAAAATGACTAATCAATATAGAAGCAGTTCACTCAAATCCATAGAAGTCTTCTTCATCAGATTCGGCAAACAATTGCCGAGCCTGTCCATCTGTCATGACGTCGTCATGAGGGCCATCTTCTCATTGTGAGTCCTATGTTTCTGACGCTTTGTCAGCAGGTTCTTCTCACAAGATGTCATCTTCTATTCCATCCATGGCTTTGCTGATTCCACATTTCTTAAAGCTGTGCTGGACCATTATCATCACTCACTCTGATATTCGTCCACTACGAAGTTTTGTCATTTCTTTATGACTGACTTGTCGAGGTCTCAATTTTAGGCTACTTTATAGGTAAAAGGTAAAATAAAACTCGATTTTTATTTAAAAATATACAGTAATTGTAGAATATTTGCAAAAATATGCAGAACTTCTCATTGTCTAATTTTGAAGAACAAACGTTCATTATACGAATGATTTACGAATGATTTTTTATTTAGGAGAAATGAGATTCCTTTATTTTGCTTTTCAGTCTATAATAGTCATTTATTGATATCACCAGGTTTTAACAGAATATTGAGAATACCAAGATGCGAGTAAAACATTTGTAGGAGCATTCGTGGTCTAATTCATGAAAAATAAGATGGTGTTGGCGATAGAGGACTTTCTCACACACACATATAAATTTATATGATAAAATAGTAAAATGAATTTGTGCTCTAAGGTGTCGAGAAGTACGCATCACACAACTGTAACAAAGTCATGAATCTACAGACATGAGAGACTGTCAATTCGTAGGCTTCAAGATCATTGTAGCACAATAGCCGAGTGGTTAGAAGCACGGAAAATAGAAATTGAGGAGCGAATTTCTTTTTCTTTTAATTTCATATGCTTTCAATCTATTTGACCTTCAAACCTTCCAGAAATTTGTCAGGTTTGATAAAAAGAAATCCAGGTTTTAGAGGGTATTTTATTTACGATGTAATTATAATCCTAAACTGAACCCTCACTTTCAATTCGCCATAGGAAAATTGCGAATGTTAATTTCTCTTTCTTTCAGAGTTGATGTAATTTCGGCATTGGCACTACATATAATAAAGTAGTTGTGTATATGTGTGTGTACTCTTATAAGTCGGGAACTACGTATCACAGAGGAAAACCAAAGGCATATTCGAAATGAGCAGGTCTCAATTCTCCTACAGCACACATTCTTAGGTCGAATTATCTAAAAATAATTCCTATGGGATTTGCGTTCGCATTCACGTGAAAGAACCAAAACTAACCTTATCGCTAAATAAATCAGTGAGAGCAACAATACAGCAGTGTCTGGAAACGAGGTAAATACAATCGGTGGACCAAGTTCAAATCCCGATGGAGAAAATATTTTTTCCTTTTAATTTCTATTAGACCATCAAACCTTCCGGAAATTTGTCAGTTTTGAGAGGAAATATTTAAATGTTTTATAAGAGGGGGTTCTATTTACAATGTGGCTATAATGCTAAACTGCAACCTCATATTCCATTCGCCATACGTAACCATGGATGTGAATTTCTCTTTCTATCAGTGCTTATGCCAGTTTGGCCGTATGTTTTTAAAGAATCTAACCCAAACCTGACAATAAAACATGTGTTTACAGCAAAAAGCCCTAACCCTACCCCTAACCTTAATCCAAACACAAACGCAACAATTCAAATACGATAGTCCACTTAGAAGTGCTAACTACTAACGCCATAAGTGAGCACATGAATTCTCAGTTTTGAGAAAAATTAATTCTTAAGATTTTAGAAGGGGTACGCAGGTCTGCCCAAGGTTATTGCGCGCTGGCCCGTGTGTGTCTGCCCGGGAGTGTGTAGTTCATGAAATCTCTATAAAATATCATTTGCTTTCCAGTGTTGTTAGATTAAGAGTATTTTTAAGTGTGTGTCTGTGTCTGTGTGTCTAAAAAATATTATTAATTTTTTACTAGTTTTTCTTTCATCTTAACTTTTCGTTTTTACATTGTACGGCCGTTAAGCAAGCAGATGGATGGGAAATAAATATGCTGCTTACTTAACGGTCGTAAAATAAATGT
The DNA here is from genome assembly GCA_006491835.1 of Architeuthis dux. Classification (NCBI taxonomy): domain Eukaryota; kingdom Metazoa; phylum Mollusca; class Cephalopoda; order Oegopsida; family Architeuthidae; genus Architeuthis; species Architeuthis dux. The sequence goes on along the minus strand of VCCN01005204.1, from coordinate 5,231,864 downwards.
AAAAGCAATAACAAAAGCAACAGAAATAAGATGAAAGGAAAACTAATTAAAAACAAACCTGAAAGTCAGACCATAGAGGCGCGAGTTATCTCCCTCGCACCAAAAAGGAACTAGATCTAGCTCCAAAAGTGCTAAATCCGCGATTTTTGTTTCGGTATGTCAGCCTGTCAGTCAGTCACCCATCAATCAGTCAGTGATGGCAATCGGCGCTAGAGATGTTTGCGGATCTAGTTAATAATAATGACAATGTTTCATCTGAGAAATTTGGACAACTTGATACTATTTTTATTTTAGTTTTATACAACTTATTAATTTGGGCCACTGTTTCTATGGAAACGAAAGCAACTAAAATTAGGATGAAGGTAAAAACTAGTCAAATTTAATAAAAATAGTGTATTACAATACTTTATCCCATAATAATATTTATAAAAAGACTACTAGGTCTCATATGTAAAACAACATAAATATGGCACAGGGAGTCGGTTGTATAGAGTGAGTTTATAAGTGTAAATCAGCTTCTGCTAATCCATGAAGTCTCCCTCTGGCAATGAGGATGTGAGTTCGATTCTCACCGAAGGCATACTCTTTATTTCCGATTGCGCTGTTATTCGTTGCCATAGAAACAGCGGCCTGAATTGATAAGTTGTATAAAAGCAACTAAAATTAGGATGAAGGTAAAAACGAGTAACATTTAATAAAAATAGTGTATTACAATGCTTCATCCAATAATAATAAAGATTAACTTGATACTATTACGTCTTATCACTACTAGATGCAAATAAGCAACATAAATAAGGTGGATTTACTACTACTACTACTACTACTACTACTACTACTACTACTACTACTACTAATAATAATAATAATAATAATAATAATGACGACGTTTCATCTAAGAAATTCGTACAACTAAAGAATATTAACTCTTTTTGTTTTTTCTTACAAATTGGCCCCAAAAACCGATATGTTGGTCTTGCTGAATCTCTCCGAATTATGAATAATAGTGAATGAATTATACCTTCATTGTACTATATTATATTATAATACGCATTAACAGTAATACTATTATTCGATATTTATTCCATCATGCACCTATTGCTCGTTTGGTGCCATTTATATACTTTAATTACATTTATTTCTTTAGAACATATTTTAAGCGCATTTATAACTTAAATACAATATGTTTTATTTTATCATTATTATTATTGTATTAAAAGATTCGGCTTTATTATGAGTTTGGTGTTATGATTCAGGATTTGATTTGGTATTGGTTTGATCCTTAAATTCGGTCAGAGCCCTGGCTTTTGATGTGATCAATCCAATAAAATGTTTTTTCTCTTACCAACACAGATCAAATATTCATGCGTGTCATATCCGCTCTGCTCAGCTCGTTGTTTCGTATAAAGGGATCATAACGATCCGTGGTAGGAGGTAGATGGCTGGTTTTGCAGAACACAATAAAAGCATGCCGAGTTTATAGAATTACTAATACAAAAGAAAGTCATGTGAACTAAAAGGCAAAGAACTAAAAGGCAATGATGAGGAATAGGTTCGAAGGAGAGTAAGGCTGTTGATAAGGAGAGTAAGGTTGTTGATAAGGAGAGTAAGGTTGAGATTAGGAGAGTAGAGAATCAACGTAAGGTAATTAAGATGAATAAATAATTATGGTAACCAATTGATATTCGGTGACTGATTAAAAAAACTTGTGTAGCAAATGAATTGCACTACACTGCACGTTACAGTTTCATTTGTAGTCAATTAAATTCGGACTAATCGAGAATACAAAAAGCCTAAGAAATAGTTTCGCCACTATAGTACAGTGGATAACCACAAAAAACTTCATGAAAAAAAGCATGCAGTTTCTAACATAAGTATATACCATAAGATTAATTTTCAGATGTTGAGGGAAGTCAGATTTGACCTCTGAGGACTGGCGATCTCAAAGGTATCACCAAATGAATGGGCATCCCTAACATAGTTGGAAATGTCACCTTAAATATTTTTCTACACTTTGGTTCCAAAATTAAACGCGTTTGAACATTAGACCCGGTGGAGTGGTGGTCATTTTGGATTTGACCACTCACGGTATCTGACTTCTGAAAATAAACCTTATGGTATGTACTATGTTGGAAATTTCATGCTTTTTTCGTAAAGTGCACAATTTGTTTAAATATGAGAGCTTATCCGCTGTACTATTAAAGATTCAATGTAAACATTCAAAAGGAGATCCAGCACTGTGTTATTAATCTGCTGATCCTAATAAACAAAAGGTTTAAAATAACATTTTAAGCCTTTTTGTTTTCAGTAATACATTAAATACCACTATTTCCAGTACAGAAAGTCTGGGATAATGTATCTATGCATTTTTGCCGCTGGGGCCATTCAAGGTGGTGGATAAATTCATTTTAATCGCTAAAAGAAGAGATCAACTACTAAACATTCTGATTTATACCGATTTTATATTAAATATTGGAAAGTGTCAATAAAAACTATCACCAAAACTGTCAATATAGGTTTCTTCAGTTTTTTAGATGGTCTGGCTGGCTGGATATGTACATATGTATGGCGCGTACAGGCAGCTCCAATTGAGCTAGAGGGCATTAAATTTAAACATTTACTCCTTATTACGTCTATAAAACATTTTTTTTTGTTTTTTCAAATCCCCCCTAAATAGGTTTTTAGCGAAGGGTTCAATTTGCAATGTAAGTTTATGTTAATTGATCCCTTATTTTGTGTCCGGCACCATTTAAAATTCGGACTTTTTTTAGTGATCACTGCCCAACAAAAGGCGCGAAAAGTAACTTATTCATTTATCACCCCTTTTTTCAATTTTTTAATAGATCACCCCCAACAAGGCATGCTGCCAAATGACGTTGGTCACGTGACGGTTTCTATTGAACCAGACCTGTTTTATAATGCGAACACGTTAAAATGTTCCTTCTAAACAAATACTCAGTTTGCATTTGTGGCTGCAAACACTTGAAAGAAAGAAATGTCTTTATGGACATTCAGCTTTATGAAAATATAGTTCAAATCTTCGACATTGGCTAAATGTTTCATGTGATTACTGGTCATCGACAAACCGTCAGGTACTTGACATCAAAAAGTAACAAGCCTTCTGTCAAATGATCAATCTCGTTCAACCCTAATATGTGATATGCAAGCGCATTGATTGCTTGAACTTGTGAGTTCATTTTACTTAGCAGTGGGCAGAGATTTTACCGAATACATTACGAATGCAGATTTATCTGAAAGGAAGATCCTGATTCCCAAAGTAGGCGAATGGTCCTTCTTCTGTTACTTTCAATAATAGTAATTGGTTGTATTAACGACCATGATAAAATATTGAAGAGAATAGGCATCTGAATCCCGGCTTCCTCCCCATGTCTATCTCTCTTGGCGGTTGATGTTACTTTAAGCGTCGTAAATTGGAGGTAATGGTAATCCTTGGTCCTACAGATGTAGAATAGGGTAGTTATACACAGCATACAAAGGCTCCAAAACGTCATACGGAGGCTCCAAATCGTATAACTATACAACGTATTGATAAGATATTAACGCAATAAT
>VCCN01005204.1:5064583-5081989 GCA_006491835.1 Architeuthis dux | reverse complement strand
TATATAGATAGATATAAATGTAAGAACATATGAATAACCTACGCCCAACAATAAACCAGTGTCGTGAGTAGCGGTGATTAATAACTGGAAGAGTGATTTTGAAAAACAAAAAGAGACTGGTAGAAAGAAAACAAGAAAAAGAGATACCGAAAGAAGAAGATTTAGATGTGAACAGTGAATGAACGAGTGAACAAAAAGAATGAGAAGATAAAAAGGTTTGGAAAATGAATGAGTGAAAGGAAAGAGAAGGGAATTAAAGAAATACATTGTTAATAATGTTTGTTATGTGGATGTAAGGTAATCCGACAGAATAGACATACACCCAGCTATCTCGATGCTTACACCACTCACACTAACTAAGGAAACTCTCTTGATACCCCATCCGGGCTCACAGATAACAAGAATCTGACCCAAGTTTGACCAACACCCGGGGTTTATACTCTCCTACAACCAAGACTCTCACTGTTGTTTTAAGTACATACAAAGTCGAGAGAAAAACTGAAATTTGCCCTGAAATTTTGTAGTTGCGACCAGTTGGTGAGATCGCTCTTATCAAATGTATTGGTCACAGAACTGCCCCATATCTTGGAAACTATTAACGATAGGAGCATGCGACTTTCACCATTCGATAACACGTGTTTTGAAGATTCATTTAGATTTCTTTTTAAAACGACCCGACACTGACCGGACCGTCCGTCATGCTTTTTGAAGCTTAATAACTCGGAAACTAATAAAGATAGATTTCACCAACCAATAGCCCATTATTTTAAGATTTATTTACGTATGTGGCAAGTGTGGAGGTTTTTAGTAGTTGGGGAATTATGGTGTTTTTTCTGAAGCAAATCATTTTTGCTAGTCCGTGCTTATACGAATGTAAAATACGGTAGCTAAATACAGCATACAAACAACGTTATTTTAAATCTGTATAAGCAAGGATTACCACATTTTTAGTGTATCTCAGCAACGGATAAAGATTCTTTGAATGTTTTCGCTAAACGATAGAGCATTAAACACGTTCATTGTGTAAACGAGGGAGTATTATATCCTCTCTTTTAGTGAGGGTTTGTTACTAGCGTTAAATAATTAACCACGTATAACTAACAGCCGTTAGGGTCTAAAAGAAAAGAATGTCTGCCACTGTCTATCAACACTTACAACCTTCTGCTGACTCTTTTAAAAGTATAACCTTCAGCTATTTCGACACTTGTAGTGAAATATAATTTCTTATATACACTTAAGTCTATATTATCGTTTTTTTTTCTGCTGCTTCCTAACCACACTTACAAGTTACTGTCACGTCTGGTCCATATCAAAAACCTGCAACTAATATCGTTAGTAATAACATTTCCCATAACATTTAATCTACACTCTCTTGCAGCAAACCTCTAGTCATATAAGGAAATATCACAACAGTGATGCCTTATTAATAGGAGAAAACAAATTCGTGAAATTAGGGTCATTATAAAGTCCTGGTGTGAGATTAAATTTTCAAAACCTTTTTCTATAATTGATAGTTATGGAATTCCTGTGTGGTGCATCTTTATTGTAATGGGTTTTAAATCTTCCTTTGACAACAGTGACAGATTTTAGCTTATCCAACCAAAGAACACAGTTTACATTCTCTTCCAGTGAAGTCAGGGTTCAATAAAAACTCTGAGAATAAAGAAGTAAATTTTTAACTTTTTCAAAAATTGATAAATAATTATAATTTTTGATTGACGACAATAAAACAGATGCATCAGGCATCTAAATGTTCTTCACAGATTAATTCCATCATATATAGAACAAACGTTATAACAATTTTAAAACTGCACAAGGACTTTATAATGACCCTGTATATACGTATATATTGTAGGGTTTGTGTTAGTTTGTATACAGGTTTTTAAATAATTAGTTCGATAGGAGGGATGCGTACTGTGCAAATATTGAGAGTGTGGTCTTGATAAAGTTTAAGGAGACTGGAGTATATACCCTCCTTGAACTAACAGGATTGTTACTCTAAAATATTGCCCAACATATTATAAATTTACATGATCAATTATAAGAGAATTGGTAATATTTTATTTTATAATTCATGGTCAGCTCTCGTGCCAGGAAAGGTCCTTGTAGAAGACATTTTCCCAGTTAGCCCATTCAAGATTAAGGTGCTTAATACCCGAATTATTCATATTTTGAAGAACCAACATCATGATGGGATAGCTTTGTCCTATTCATCTCGGGATATATTTATCCCAGTAGACATTTATTGTTGCTTAGATTTTACTATCACTTTGAGCAAAGAGGAATTTGTTATTAAATGTTTACATAGGACACCCAGAAATTGCTGTGAAACTAATAACATATCCTAAGGCGGGAAAATCACATTTACTTTATTTTTCGTGACACATACATCTTAGTAGACTTCTAAAAGAGGTATACGGGACATATACACCCCAGCAGCCATAGGAACCTTGGGATATATATGTCCCAGTGTTAAGGTAAGTGTAGACAGGTACAATATCTGCTTTGATGCAGAAATGGGGTCAACATGCTTTTAGTTTAACTGCGTACTTTTTCATTCTTATATTTGTAAAGCGATAAATGTTACAAGATTTTATTCATCTAAATAAAAAATTGTAAGATAAAGTGTCCCATCTCTTAAGAGACAACTCCCAATGGAGTATGGAGCCCGGTGACGAAGACCCGGTTTCTGTTGCACGCATCAGCTTAGTGATTATTTCAAGTTTCAAGTCTGGTCGTGAACAGGACTTTATTCTTTTTATGACACCCCCCCCTCCTTGGTAGGATGCAGGTCCACCGAAGAGATACCTCCACCCTAATCACACAGCTTAGAGTGTACTCAATTAGCTGCTGAGTACACAGGGACATTCGTCCAAATGAAGAGCTTTCCACACTCTTCGCTCATACGGGGAATCGAAGTGAAGCAGAAGTGCTAACCATTACACTATCCGAGCGGACTCCCGCAACATATGCCTCATGAACATTTGTTGTTGACCAGTGTTCTTAACTTAACTTATTATCATCATTATTACGCACACAATTCAATTAAGTGCATACTTTTACACTTTGTAATACATCTGATTTGTTTTACTCCATAATAATCTTTCTAATATTCGATAGTCAAGTTAGTTCCCAAATAGTTTCTCATTGTAAATCCGCCATACACCAAGAGACATGTCAAGATAATGTGTTTGTTTTCCTTTGGGAACAGCTGTTAGTAAATCTCTGAAATCTACCATTCTTGTTGCTTAATGTAGGCGTGACATAAGCATATATGTTGGTAGTGCAACATTTTCAATCGACAAGGAACGACTTCTTTTTATCAACAGCTGTTGCTTCGGGTTACAAATTAGCTTCTTGCAAAGTTCCAGCTCAGTCATAATCTGATGTTTATACAAAATCAGACAATGGCTTAGGCCACCACAAAATAATAAACAGACAACTGAAGGCACGAATCGTAATGGAGGTTAAAATAAGTGAATGAGTTAATGGCTGGTTAAAGGAGGCTCAACAAATTGCTGATTGGCTGCTTGTTGTTGGTCTTCGATCAAGAAATCTTATCAAGGCCACCGGGGGGTGGTGCAGTCGGTGCATCGGGAGATTTAAAGGAGGACCGAGATTTAAACTGACACTGTCTATCAACACTTGTAGGCAAAAACGATTTCTTATGTACACTTAAGTCTGAAAAATATAGTATTGGGTGCCAGAATGGTCAAAGCAGATGTAACCTTTAAGTAACTGGTCTACGGGAACAGACGAGAATATACGTGAAGTGCTTAAAATTCTCTTCAAGCAGTGGCCTTTACACAACTTCAGTGATTAATGTGAAAGCGTTGTATTTGTTTTACTACAAAATGTTTTTTGTTTTTTTATCTCGTACAATTACAACACCACAACTTTTAATTCGCATTATATTTAATGTATTCAGTCGTATCAGATCTATTGTTGCTCATCACAATTTATTGGCTTCGTAGAAATAAAAACTAATGTTAAACCAATCAGGATGAACAAATCTTCCCCTGATCGATAGTCGACCGATTGATGAGATACCAATTTACTATGTTTCATAACTTATTGCCATTTAATCTCCGCAATGTTATGAAAAAGTGAATCATTTTGGCGTCCCATTCAAAGAAAGCTGTGTGAAAGCACCACCAAAGATAAGCCGAGTAGAAAGTTTGAATAAGAATCAAAGTCATTTTATTGATTGAATGAATGAAAACGGGAAATGTTAGTGACTCGCTGAAAAGCGTTGTTTGATTTGTGTCACTTTTTAATTGTGTGGAATCGATCAGAATCGAAAGCATTGAAAATAACGAATCAATCCATCGCATCATATGATCAGTGTATGGACGTGGATAAGAACTCATCCGACAGTATTATATTGAAAAGACAATTCGGAAAGTCGGTGACGACTCTTTATTCTATTTTGACATGTTTCGTTGGACGTGCTAACTTCTTCAGGAATGAGCGGTGTGTACAAGAGGGTGTCTTTAAATAGGTCCCTAACAGCTGGTGGATGAAAAGAACACACATCCGTTGGCCAACAACAACATCACCCCATCCATACACCAGCAGAGATCAAAGATATTAACCCAGTCTATGCCGGGCAATTATAAATCCATTATAGTTAATTAAAATGGTCAATCGTCCACCAAAACTGAATATTATACCATAAGCTGTTCGGGACCTATTTAAAGATACCAGCTTGTACACTCCGCTTATTTCTGAAGAGGTTAGCACGTCTAACGAAACATGTCAAAATAGAATGAAGTGTCTTCATTTGTAACACTACCTTCAGCTTTCCGAATTGTCTTTTTAATATAATAGCATCATATACAGAAGCGTCAGTAACGGAGCGAATTTACCAATGCCTAAACTTAATTCACCCAAATATTAGGAAGGCTCTGTATTATTACTTTTTAAGCAGAAAAATACAAATATGTATTTTTCTTCTGTTATCTTTATCTACAATTAGTATGTATGTGCTTTTCAGAGATGGCAACCAATTCTACGAACATTTGTGTACGGTCTCTTCATTGTCTATAAGGAGACTTGGAACATTTGGATGACTTCAGTAGTCTAATGTACTACCAATGACACCTGACTCGAGATCCAAATCGACGAATGATTTCCGCATATGATGCCAACTACAATAAACCCTGCTTAGTTGTTGATACTAATTCACAATCGTATGTTATCCAATATGAAGTAAGAGAATCTATGTAGGCGCATGCGCGTTGAATCTTTTCTGTCGTTAGGTACATCTGTTCCATCAAATATTGTTTGATGAAGTTGATAAATGTTAGCTGAATGAAGTCTACTCTCATTGCTACTGTGATGTCACTTCCTACAAGATTCTGTTCGGCTGAGGACCCAAGGTGTGAAAATCGGCGGCAGTTAAATGATGTCAGGGGCCGAGCTTGATTTGAAGAATCACGTCGAAGTCGTTTTGAGTTACACATGATAGAAGACAGGTGTTACGATTCAAATAAGCAGAAGTTGTTTGTTACAGTATCAATCGGATATAAATACGTTCATGGGAAATAAGTGGTGTCTAGTCCACTCGGAGAACAGTTCATTACAACCTTCTAAACATTATGACAGTTGGCGTCTAAAAAACTCAAAAGGTTTCATATATAATAACTAAGCAACTAATCATTATACTTTTTTGCATCTATACAGAAGGTGGTAATAATGAATAATTATACCCGAAATTCGTGATTCCAGGTTTTATGAAAACGTGTCCGATTTTAAGCCTGCGTGATTCTGGCCCCTCCTTTCGCTAATATCTTTATCTATAATCAAATCTTTGATCCGTGGTAAGCCGGCCCCTTCTTCGTCCCTACTTCCGCTTAATTATCTTTTTCCATAATAAGTCCCCGATCCGCGCTAACTTGCTCTTCAAAACATCTGCTTTTAATCAAGTGTCATTCTTTAGCTCGTCTACTTCCGTTCTTATCTATCAAATGGTAGTCTATGGTAACTTTCTAAAATTCCTTTCTGGCCAAAGTTGGCGGCAACCACTCGAGACTACTTGACCTATGACCCGAAATGCGTTTGTTCTGGTGTTAACTTACTTAATTAGAAATTTCGTTAATGAGAGCTTTAATTACAAATAATTAACAGGTCGCACATCTACCATAACGTCAGATAGTAGAGTAGGAAAGTTCGTAAATCTGCAAGCAGGTTGATGTGTCTGAGAAAATATGTTATATTATAAATATATAAGGCTGTTTTCTTCGTTGATTCATGACACATCCAACAGACAACGTCTACCTGTTGGCGAGAATAATATTCAGCTTTGACGAACGGATTAGTAATTGCAGAATTAGTTTAAGTAGTTGCCTTCTCCACCTCAGCTCGTTTTTATCTTTTAAATTTCCATTTCTCGTCGAGCTTGAACTGTTGGCGCTGGGGGTATCATTACCTGAGCTGTTTCATTGGAAGTTAAGTACCACAATCAAATTTGAAATCTATCCTTCACTTGCTTCTGACACTAGTTGATGGAACTACACTAAATCGTGCCACCTCTACACTCAGGTGCCGTACCTTTTTAATGATAATTACACTTGAAGAGTTGCTGTCATAATTTATGACAGGCACATTGCTATTTAATCCTCTTTTACACCCCTTCCACCCAGTGTCATTTTCACGTATGTGTAAAGGTAAGAATTAGTTTAAAAACATCACCACGTGCAATCTATCCTACAGATACGCAATTTGTCGTAAATTGTTCTGAAGTGTTAGCAACGGTTAGGTAGAGGACTTCATTAACTGGTGTAAATATTAAAACATGTCTTTTTTCATTGGCTTCTTTTATCGTACACTGCACAAGTAATTGCATGATCAGAGAGATTTTTCTTTTAGTGTGCATAGTGGCTCGACAAAGTAGAGACTTTTATAGTTTTTTTTTTAATATCAACAACGGAAATTAACTTGGCTCTCTCTTCATAGAAATTAAAGACATTCGTCTGATTTTCTGTATTACTGTTTACAATAAGACTTTGCACAATGCCAGCCGTTCTGTAGGTCTTTACTTGTGCTTTAAACCATTTCTTATATCATTTTAGCAAACACATTCGGCCAGAATGTTCTTCTTCCAATTATGTATCACTTAAATTTAAACCAAAGTCCATCATTCAATGGGAAAAAGGAGACAAAACAGGCTGCTTCAGGGTCAAACTCTACTCTGATTGAAACTTAAATGACTTAGCTGATAAGTTTTGAAAATATTTTTCCTTTAACTGAAAAAAGATCTTTAAGTTTGGCCATGGAAGGGGACTTAATAAAATAGTATCTACATTTTTCTAGATAAATGGCATGGAAATCTAGTTAAGTCTAGATATTATTTGAAGCAATTTTAAATATAAACTGGAAAAAGATAAGGTGACCTGTGGGGGGAAAGGAGGACGCATGACCCCATTTTGTCCTTCTAGTGGGGTTAAAATAGGGTTGCATGCCAAATTTTAGCGGCCTTGAAGGGTTCTAATTTTGTTGAGGGTCAGTGTTGTCGTGATTGTCATTGTTGTTACCAGCGGAAAATAAAGTCACCTCCAGAGTAGGAATTTAACAAATGAAAGATTTACTTGATATTTTAAAAGTCTTCTCGAGATAATTTTAATGAAATTTTAACAAAACCGCTATTTTGTCGTTGACGATCGTATAAAGACAAGCAGGGGAATCTAGTGAAGATTTGAAAACTGAGCCACTCCTGTGTTGCAAACAGTGGCATTAATTAATAAGAATACGAAGTTTATTGCCAAAGTTGTTTCGGCATTTAGTTAGAAAGAGAACAAACTAATATCACGAAACCAATAAAGTAGAGAAATTCTTACTTCAAAGAAATTCAAATGAATGAGTTCTTTACAACTGGATTAAGGGAAATAATTCTCCCAAGAACCAAAATCATGTTCTTTCTGTCTTTGAAATTCCGTCTGTCTTTTGGCTCTTGGTTTGTGATATGTGTTATCACAAGCGAGAAAAATATTAATTCCAAACCAGGAGAGTGAAAAGACGAACAATAAAATAAATAGTAATAGTCACTCAATAGAAACCATTACGCGACCAGCGTCTTTTGGCAGCATTCCGCGTTGGGGGTGATCAATTACAAATTTGGGAAAAGGGGTGATCAAAGAATAAGTAACTTATCTCACATTTTGTTGGGCAGTGATCACTAAAAGTATGAATTTTCAAAAAACAAGCGGACACAAACTAAGAGATCAATTTAGCATAAACTTACACTGCAAACTGACCCCCCCCCATTCTTTTTTTAAAAAGGCATATAAACATAATAAGGAGTAAATGTTTAAATGTTCAGCCCTCTAGCTCTATTGGTACGGTCTATACGCGCGGTCCATACATACATACATAGCCAGCCAGCCGAACCAACTCAAACACTGAAGAAACCTATTTTGACAGTTTTAGTGACAGTTTTGCTTGACGGTTTCTAATAGATATTTTGCATTTACAGATACGTAGAAAAATGTTGGGCAGTCTACTTGCTACTCTAGTTGATATTTACAAAGCCTAGCTTAGTAGGGCTCAAGGCTTGGGTAGTAGGGCACTCAGTGAGGAACAAACTCATTACACTAGCGAATAGGTTTGCAACATTAGCTTGCTAAACATCACTCTAGAGTAGGCATCCAACAAATTTTTATATAATGTGTATTGATATGTACAAGAAGATTAAAGCACAGAATTAATGGATTTGGATTAAGTATAGAGGCGAAGCTAAGAAGAAATAAGATTTGAGAACAAGCCTGGCTGCTGCAGGTTCAAACTCCACTCCTACTTCTGTTCCGATTGAAGATGATTACTGCAACTTTTGTATTGTATATATAATAAATAAAAGATTATAAAAATATACTTTTTTGTATAAATGTATTTATTTATTAGAATGAAATAATCCCTTACGTATCCTTATGGTAAATTTACGTGTATATCTAAGACTTGTCAATTTAGCGCGAATAGTAAGACAGCCTCCTGACAATCAGTTGGTCGTGAGTTCGTGCGTTGGGGAATGTCGGTTTTACATATCTGTTTACGCCCCCCATTTGGGTAAGGATTGTTATTGTTGTTCTTGTTACGGTTGGTGTGATACTATAGTTATGCTAGATACAAGTACACAACATATACGTTGTATCAGAATAAGTACTTTGCCTTGAAATGAAAACAAGGAGATACTGGCCGAAAAAGATGCCAGATGGTGGAAGAACGAGCTGTTGACAGGTTGGTTTGAGTACACTTGCCGACCTGAAGTGAAACACAGGCAGTGTCCTCGGTAAGGCTTTTGATCCGCGGTTGTTGACACATTGAATACAGGTGTACCCCGAGGTGATTGGAGAAGGCACCAATGAAGTTGAGTGTCTCCCCTACGTCCGTCATACCCAACCCTAGAATTGAGGCTTGCACATAAAAGAGAGTAGATTTTGTTTTTCAGTCAGATCTGGATCGACCTGCCTGGCGAACTCTTGTCGCTTTGTACTGCAGTATGGTAGAACCGGAAAGCAACTTATTCAAATTCCACTGAAAACTAGAGACTACAGAGTGAGACAGAGCTTGGTTCTACTTTCTAGACTGGAGCCTTCAACCCCCCCATGCGAGGCTACCAGTAGTGGACTGCAGAGATCTTCATCTCCGCCTCATAAGAAAAGCAATAATCCTGACCTGAAGCAGATTTTAGAAGTACTATATTGCATTGCCTTTCGTGCCAGTCAGAAGACGATATATCAACTTGATCTTCAAATAAATGCTTTGTTATCGTTTGTCACGTGTTCCTGTTTCCAGCAGTCTTCGGTTTCATCGGCGCTTCGAATCCAGCACTCAGACTTCGTCCATCCATCTTTGAACACAACGTGGGGGTGATCGATGCTTGTCGTAGAGTGGACAGCGGCGGTCGAAGATACATTGGTGGTAAATTGGAAAACAACGTCAATTCAAGACGTTATACTCGAATTTGACAATTTCTCTTTTGACGGGGATGATTTCCACCTGTTTAAATCGGATTTTGTTTTATTCCTGCTTAAGATAGAGATAAATAAAATGGTGATTTTTTATAAAATTGTTTTTGAAGGATAAAAACCAAAATTTCGCTTATGGCAAATTAAAAATAGCAATGTTTTACTATAAATAAAATCTCCAATGTCTAATTTGTTCTTGACATTTGAAAGTGTGAAGTTAGGAGGTTAGCTTCAGGGAAAATCCTATTTAAATTTTTTAGCCTTTAAAAAGAAAATATGTGTAATAAAGCCTACAACGTTTGAATCTGCCAATGACTTTCTTTTGTCGTTGTAGTTATTAGAAATACAAAGAACTAATGCCATCTCATGTTTAAGTACTTTTAATAACATCTGTTCAAATGCTGAAATGAAATTTGATGCTAATCTTTCTTTCTTCAGCATCATTTAACTTAAAAGGCATGACGATTTTCCGAGCCAAGTTTCTACAGATTTGCTCGCGGAATAATCATAAAAAATACACAACAAACTTCACTTTGTAGATTTCCAAATATATTGACTACCCCTCGTCTTGGCCACGTTATATATGCATGCATATGAATGGTTTTATCTTTCTCTTTCTCGCCATTTGTCACAGGAAAACAAAGTTCGGTCTACTATGCAACTTCTACGTTAAAGATCAGTATTATGTTTGTAGAATGATATCAGGTGATATAAAGATTACTTGTGCTACAGTCGAGTGGTTAAGCTGTGTATTTAGGGAGGAATGGCGTCCAATCAGCGTAAAGTCAGAACATTCACAAACCGTGTTATCAATATGATAACATACTTGGATTTTAAAAGTAAAGCGTAAGAATTGATGGTTCAAAGTCTCATGTTCAAACGACTTTTCACAAGAATATCGCACTGACACTTTGAACCATGAATCAACAATCTCAAAAGTATAAAGGTCTCCGGCGGAATCCCGGGGTTTTCCCCAATATTCTAACTACATTTCAGCAAAAACATGTTTTTTGCAGATAAAACTAAACAAACAATCGGATAGCTCATAACTCACTACAACAAAGTATTCATATTTCCCCAAACCTTCATACACAATTTCATTAAAATATCTTTCAAAATACGTTATCCAATTTTAAATTACATATAAAATGTAAACAAACAATCGAATCAGCCATAACGCACCATTTTTCGGGGGTTTACCCAACATTCTAACTAAGTTTCCGAAAGATTTGTCAAAAAGTGAAAATTTGAAACCAATTGGAATCCAAAACATGTTTTTTGTATATAAAACGTAAACAAGCAATCGGATCGTCCATAACTCACAATACCAAAGTATTAATACCTCCTCCAACTTTCATACAAAATTTCATTGAAATATTTTTTTAAATAAAGGAGTTATTCAATTTTAAATTAAATAAGTTATCCACTTTTAAAACACGGACGACGCCATTTTTAAAAATAGCGAAACATAGTCTCCGTCGGAAGTTGTTGTAGGTTAAATGTCATACTGGGAAAACAGCAGCTGTTATAAACTTTATACCTATACATATATGCATATGGTATAATAAGGTTGATCCCCGGCAAAGCCGACCCAAACCTTTATGGGGCCCTATGCAGAATTTGATTTTGGTGGTCCCCACCGCCTCTCCCCCTTCGCTCTTGGGGGACCCTCTGGTGACCACGTGATCCTAAGTAGCTGCCTAGTTTGCTTATGCCTCTAGCCGGCTCTGATCCACGGTATCAGTAAGGACAACTGTGTGAATAACTTTAGCGTAAATGTTTATATAATTCTGATATCATGATGGTAATTACACAAATAAAAGATTTATCAAATATAAGAGTAGTATAATAAAGTGTATGCACATTTCATTGTATTGTTACTAGATCGTTTTAAAGTTATATGAATTTTGAAGGAAATTTATTGTTTCAATTTTTCTTTTATCTCTGATTGTTATGAATTTGATTTTGAAAAAGTCAACATATTAAGTACAAGTTGGGTCATAACTGACCCGAAGCTGTGAGAAATTTGAATTCCGAATTTGGATAACAGTAAGATGTTGGTTCCAAATAGATTCACGTGGATATTTAAGTTTAAAAAGCTACAAGAGAGTTAGTCCAAAACCATTGAGGAAGAATGTAGCGGTATGGCTAAATCTGAATGGCATATACTTCTTGGCTCCTGTAGCCTAATCGGCAAGGCGCTGTCCATGTCAGGCAGGCTTCCAAGGGTACGAGGTACGGGTTCAAATCTTGTCAGAGGTTAATTCCTTATTGCGACCGAGCTGAAAGCGAGGTCGCTCTTATAAAATGCAGTGGTCACAGAACTGCTCCATATTTCGGACACTATTAAAGGTAGAAGCATGCGGTTTTTACAATTCAGTAACACGTGTTTTGAAGATTAATGTATTTCTTTTAAAAAGAACCGTCACGGCCCAGCCCGGACTGTTCCTCACGCTTTTTGAAGCTTTATAACTCGCAAACTAATGAAGACACAAACATGGGGTTTTCATCAATCGATAGCCCATTATTTCAAGATGTATCACATATGCGGCGAGTATGGTTGTTGGGGAATTATGGTGGTTTTTCTGAGGCGAGTCATTTTTGTTAATCCTTGGTTATACGGATGTAAAATACGGTAGCTAGACACATCAGAGGAACAACGTTATTTTACACCCGTATAAGCAAGGAGATATGGTAAACTTACGATTAAAATAATCTTTTGCCATTTTTTTACCTTGAAAATACATAAGACTTAATCCAAAAAAGAAAATGTAGAGGGTAACTTTTTTATTTTGTATTTCAAAGACAAAACTTGGTTAAAAGAACGAAACGCAATTTGACTTTGTTTTGGCCCCGTAACAAGAATAAAAACAATTCCTTACCGCTATTTGAATCACGACCAGGTGATTGCTAGGCAGTTTTCTTACAAACTGACAAATCTAATCTATCTATGAATTTATTTATGTTATATACAATTCAAAACTTGCAGTAATCATCTCCCGTTGGAATAGAAGAAGGAATAGAATTTGACATGTCGGGCATCATTTGCGAAGATTAAAAAAGAAAGTTTGAGCTCAAGAACAAAGAACGCTCTGGAAGATCTCAGAAATTAAAAACTGATTAACTGGGGGAACCTTTGAAAGAAAATGCGTCACAAATAATACAAGAACTTTCAGAAAAATCAGAGGTGAGACATGGCATTTAATGCGATTGAGCCATAAGTGAGGTCGTTCTTCTCAAATGTATTGGTCACAGAACTTCCCCTATTTAGGAAACTATTAAAGATAGAAGCATGCACTGTTTACTATTCGATAAAACGTGTTTTGAAGATTCATTTAGATTTTTAAAAACGACCCGAACCGGCCTGACACGTTCGTTGCGCTTTTTGGAGCTTAATAACTCGGAAACTAATGAAAATAGAAACATGGCGTTTTTACCAATCGATAGCCCATCACTTTTTAGATTTATTACGTATTCAGCAGTTTGATTTTTAGTAGTTTGGGGATTATGGTGATTTTTCTGAAGCAAGTCATCTTTGGTAATCCTTGCTTTACACAGATGTAACACTGAACATAGTATACAAACAACGTTGTTTTACATTTGTATAAACAAGGATTACCCCAGTTTATTGTATGGCTGTAAAATACTGTAGCTAAACACAGCATGCAAACAACATTATTTTACACCCGTATAAGCAAGACTTACATCATTTTTGTGTATCTCGGGAGCGGATAAAGATTTTCTTAATATGCTTTCCCTAAACGATAGAACATAATAAAATAAATAAAAATGATAATCAGTATGTAATCGCTACGCTAGAAGTCTTTCCGTTTGTCCACACAATATTTCCAGAAGTTCTCATTGAATTTCAATGAAATATTCTGGATGGTTGGACAATGGCAGAAACGTTTAGATTTTGTAGCGTATCCAGCAATTTTTCCTCCCCTACATTCACGCAAGACAAATTCTGCAAAATATTATCTGATCTTTATGAACTAAAATAAAACGAATGATTTTCACAGCGACTGTTAGCCGTGACTGTCTCGGGGTTAAGATCCCAATCGGTGACCTGGATAACCATGGTTCAAATCTCGGTCACGATAAGACAGTATCTAATTATATTTCTTTTTTGCTAACAATTTCTTTTTAAAATTATTTCTGCCAACAAAGTTGGAAAATATATATGTATTCATCCGTGTCTTTCCGTTTGTCCCCCAAATATCTCCAGAAGTTCTAAATAAATTTCAAAAATAAAATGTGGTAAGTTGGGAAACGGGCTTTGGAAGACATTATTAAATTTTGGAATGGATCCAGAAATGTTCCCCCCCTCTACATCGTAGCTATATATCCACAAACACAAATTCTGAAAAAGTCCTAAATGAATTTCAATTTCTTTAGAAGAGAAATAAAGCAAACGCGTTTAACTTTTGACCTTTAGCCGTGACAGTCTAGAGGACATCGGCTGTAATAACCATGGTTCATGGAAATACATTGATTTCTTTTCTTTTTTTTGCTATTTTTTAAATCTCTGCCAACGAAGTTGGAAGAGATATAAGTATTCATCCGTGTCTGTCTGTTTGTTTGTCTGTCTTTCCATTTGTCCACAGAATATCTCCAGAAGTTCTCAATGAATTTCAGTGAAAGTCTGTGGAACGTGTGGCAATCAAGTACGGAAGAAGTTATTATTTGCAGTGGATCTAGCAATGTCTTCCTTCCTTACATTGTAGCTCTGTATCAACACAGCTCAATATCTGCCACAGGTGTAAATGAATTCCAAATTGTCTAGTCTTTAGAAAGAAAATAAAGCAAACGTATTAAACCGTCTAGAAGTAAGAACCTAAAACTCTGGCCGTGGTAAGCCTGTTTCGAATCCTGGTCACGGCGAAACATAGTTTAATTCTTTATTCATTTATTTTTGCTACTATTTATATTTTTACCTCTGCGACGAAGTTGGGGGCGGTAAATGCATTCACCCCTGCCTTTCCATCTGTTCATCTTTCCATTTGTTTGTCCACACAATATCTCCAGAAGTTCTTAATATATTTCTAAATCTTTTCTCTCCTGCCTCGTAGCTATATGTCCCCTATAAACAATATGTCCAAAATATCTCAAGGATATTTTGCGGAACGGTGGGCAATTGGCTACTGACAAAATAATTACTTTTTGGGTGGATACAGGAAGTTTTATCCACACCAAAATTACCTATAAAAGTTCTCAATGAATTTCAATTAAATTTTAGTAATTGAGTAGGAAAAAAATGATCAAATTTTGGGGCAGATCCAGCAATTCTTTTTTCGTTCGAGAGATACTTTTTCATTTTTTTTCCATTCACTTATATATTCACTCTTGTTTGCCCATACACTATCTCCAAAAGTTATCAATGGACTCCGATGATATTTTGTCATAGGGTAGGTTTTGGGCTACCCAAGAGCTGATTAAATTATGGGGGCAGATCCAGAAATTATTTTCCCTTTTACCTCCCTTGCATCCTAACTATTTCTATTTTAAATCCTAATTGATTTATATCTTCTGTCATTTGAACATTCATCTACATCAGTGCAATAATTTTCGTTTCTGCTTGGTCTGTGTTAATTTTTAGAAAAAAAATATACCTAATCCGATGCAGATGTTTGAATATATCTTTTTGTATTTGGAAAACACTAATTCCTCTAAGATATTGGTTAAAGCAACATATATTTTAGGTGTATACGTGAGAAAAGTATTCTCCACTATTCTGTTAATCCTTCTGGTTCTGGTCGCTTCTAGAACCTTCCTCTCCGCATTTAAGCCTACCAGCATTGCAACCATCATTGATGGATTCATTTTCAATTAATCTAGCCATATACATCGCCAGTTATTCAGATATGCTCAATCAATTCTTGTTTACATTCATTGTGAAAGCGAGGGGGAATTATATCCTCACTTTTAGCGAGGATATCCTTATCTAGTTTTATTCTGTTATTATATTTTATCAACGCTGCTTACTTAAAGGTCGTAGAATGTAAACACGACCTGAGCGTTGCGATAAAAAGCAACAAAGATAGAATGAAAGAAAAACTAGTCAAAACTTAACAATAATGATAATGCTTCATCTAAGAAATTCAGACAATTTATACGCCTTGTGCTTTACTAACCAGCACCTTTATTCAAACAAGGAATTGTTTAATAACATTAAAAAAATGGTACTTATTCGTCATATGTGCGCCATTCATATTCTTTATCTGTGAGAGTCATTATCTTTTATCTGTAATTGCACATGCGCGATCTCGCCAATATCTCAGTAATTCAAATTCACTCTTATCAGTTGTCCATGTGGATACAGTGAGAGCTAGGACGAAGTTCAATATTTCTTTTGCCGCGTAGCCACGAAGATATGGGACTTGCCTAGGATGGGGGAGGATGCTGTTTCCTTTTTGCAGTCGAAAATCTTCTGCCCAAGAGGTAATCAAGAGGAACTTATGCGAGCGAGGACATGAGATGAATTTGTACTCAAATCCTCCAATCTGCTCTTGGGATCTTGTCACAATCAGGTTCAAGTAAGAACATGAACTGGGTTAGAGAAGAGCAGACTGCTATTTGTTACAATTAAAATCTTCTATTTCTAGTCTAAAGAACCTCTTTGTCACACATCACTTTTTATTAAATTTAACTAGTTTTTACGGGATAGTTTTCGCTATGTATAGAAAGAAAAAAGCCGTCAAGTCACCCAAGAAAAGTATAGTCAAGACGAGGAACAAGGAAAGAAATTATTTCATTAATATGGAGGGAATAGAGAAAGAAACTTGCATCGTAACTTGCATGTTTTGTATGCATCGGTGCACACACGTGCACCTATGGTACATATGTAGAGAGGGTGAGGATCGCTTCTTGATTCGAGTACCTGATCAAACTGCAGAAACCCTTCTTAATTCTATAAAAGAGTACGTTGCGGAAGGATCCACTATCTATTCAGATTGTTGTTGGGTTACTCCACCGAGGAGTTGAATGCAGCAGGCTTTCATCACCTCACGGTGGACCATCGACAAAGTCAACCCCGAGACATCGACAAGTCAACTCCGAAACAGAGGTTAATGCACAAAAAGCGCAACGGGTGTGAGAATCAGCGAAACTGAGGAACACATTGCACGGAGGTACAGCTCGCCAGCATCTGTATTTGGCCGAATGCATGTTAGGAAGGATGCTTCAATAACACTTTAGAAGTAATAGCTGAAGTGTATCCGCCTAGTAATTAGTTTCTTTCATATTAACCTTTCTTTCATATTCTGTGTCTACGTTGTGTATGTCTAGCCAATCGTGAGTTGCTTTCAAAGTGGGAATGGCAACATGGCCGACACATAACCAGTATGAGTGGCGTACTGATAACGAAGAAGACCAATAAAAATAATAACAGCTTTTGTTAGTCACACAATAGAAACCGTCACGTGACGAACGTCTTTTGGCAGCA
>VCCN01005204.1:4913784-4925478 GCA_006491835.1 Architeuthis dux | reverse complement strand
AGCACAACTTGAAAGCTTTTAATTTTTAACGTATCAAAAATTGATAACTAAAGTGTTTTATCTCAGAATTCAAATGACTTGCAATTTAATTTCTTTTTTCGTAACCAGACCTGTTTTCATTTCTTTTTGATTTCTCATCTTCGATTCTGGAAATTTGAAAATTCCGTACGAATTTTTAAATTTCCAGAACACGACAGCGCACATGTCCTCCGGTTTCGTGCGAAAAACTTATACTGCTTAGAATATGAAAGGAAACGCGTTCAAATTGCAAGTCATTTGAATTCTGAGATAAAACACTTTAATTATTAATTTTTGATACGTTAAAAATTAAAAGCTTTCAAGTTGTGCTTTACTCACTACAAAGTTTAATCCAAGATCACCCACTTATGGGTAATGAAAATTGTCAGAGACTCGCAAGCTATGGATAGTTAGAATGAGACGTCCAAAAATATGGTCTTTAGGTCGAAGCAACAGAGTTAATATGGACCAAATTGAGTAAAACAAGAAGTTATTACAAGCCATTGAATTCCAGGTCACATATCTTTACTGAATAGTCTAGATGAACGGATAAAATCCTATTTGCTCTTGAGCAACAAATTCCATCGATGCCAGTCGCGAGGATAAGCCCAAAGAGGCTCTCCCATCATTCCCGCTTCAGTCTATTCATATCAGGTCTTATATAAAAGTATAAAATGACGAGACAGGAAAACAAAGAACATAGCTAACCTAAAGCAAAATGTCACCTAGTGAGACATAGACAATTGTGATTTAATAATGTTGAAGCCTACTTAGTGCGTCTGCAGCTGAAGACGCAGATTTCGTCATGAAAGGGGAACATTAAGAGACGCCCACATTACACTCGGAACGACTATGTCTGCTCGAACTGTTACTTATCAAAGGTCACAGACAAAGACGAAATATGTTTTCAATAAGATAAAAAAATAACATTAACTGGCATTCCAAGGGAAATTATGAACTACCGCCACCCATATACGCTGTGTGGGGATGATCAATTAAAAAGTTGGAAAAAGGGATGATCAATGAATAAGTTACTTCTCTCGCCTTTTGTTGGGCTGTGATCGCTAAAAAATGTCTGAATTTTCAAAAAGCAATCGGGCGCAAACTAGTGACCAATTTTGCATAAACTTACATTGCATATTGAATCCCCCACTAAAATCATATTTAGGGGCGTAATTTTCAAAAAAACCCAAAAGTATTTCATTATTCATTGAAGGGATTATGTGTGCAAAATTTCAAGTTTCTACTATGAACGGTTAGGGCTGGGCGAAGTCCGAATACATAGATAGATACATAGATACTTATAAATGTCAGAATTGAATAACCTAAACCCAGCAATAAACCAGTTGTGGGTAGCAGTGATTAATAATTGACATTGTATCACTGTTTCTTTCTGGGGCCTTTGTTCTTCGTAGCGCATAAGGTATCGCACCGCTTGCCGTGGTAATTGCGTGGATAGAGAATTTCCAGGAAAGAATGCATCGGCCAAAACGTTGTGTTAAAAACAACAAAGATGAAGACAATAGTCGAAACAATATTGAAATAGTCTTTAAAAATCTATCAATAACAAGGTGTGGTAACTCTGGATTTGTTTTTAACAAATAAAGAATAGCTTTATTTAAACCAATTTTCAGTTCATAAAATATTTTCGGTAAAGATCTACTTCCGTTAACCAAGTCGAAAAATCAAATTTGTTGTGCTTTTAATTCTTTTACAACCTGCCTGGAATTGTTAGTTTTTAGAAAAGAATTGTTTAAAGTTTGTCAGTTTTTAGAAAAGAATTGTTTAAAGTTTTACGTGGGGGGTCCTATTTACAGTATAAATGTTATGGTTAACTCGACCCTTATTTTCCGACCATCGTATTGAAGTGGCGCTTCGAAGCATGCAGTTACTTCCCTTATTTTCTTCGTAAACTTCCGTAAACATTGCCGATATCTTTCGTAAACTTCCGTAAAAGTGACTAGATCTGTCAAAACATTGCTAAAATTGAATAGATTTCTTTTCCAGGTAACTGTATACGCTTCAAAAACTCATACAAATGCTCAACATGGTATAAATAACTATAAAAAATAAATATTTCTATATAAAAATTGCCGATACTTTTCGTAAACTTACGTAACCATTGCCGGATAATGTTTGCAATAATACACTGTCGGAACGGCCATTTTGAATGGCTAAAAGTGGCTGGATATGTAAAAAGAAATTGCTTAAATTGGGTAGATTTCAGTTCCAGGTAGCTGTATAGACTCCAAAAACTCATACGAAAAATCGGGAGAAATGACGATGAAAGAAAAAGAGCAATTGTCAGAAAAGAGAAAAAATAAGAAAAATGGGTGATAGAAAGAAGTGGACAGAGAAGGCGGGGAAACGAAACAAAAATAACGAACAACAAGCCTGGCTGCTGCAGGGTCAAACTCTACTCCTATTTCTATTCCGACTGAGGATGATGACTGCAACTTCTGTATTGTATATATAATAAATAAAAAATATAACATAACTATTCGTAAATATGTAAGGCTTGGCAGTTTGGCTCAGTCGGCAAAAGAGCCGCCTACCGATCATTTCAAATCACGGTAGGGAAATGTTAAATTTGTATATCGGCTTGGTTTAATTAATTAAACCAAGCCGATATACAAAATTAACATTTCCCTACCGTGATTTGAAATAAGCATTGGAAATCTCACTCAGGCCAACTGCAACACACTGACGACTGGGCATGCACCCTGGGGACACTCCAGTGTCGTTCCATTGTCTCTAGAGTCAAAACGGGGGCCATTCATCTATACATCTATAAGCCAAATATACAAATGAGATGTTCGTGTGGTTTTCTGTAGTGTCTGCTAGCATACAATTCATAATGGACTGGTTCAAATGAGATAGATTGTACAACGAATAATAGAATTAAAGTGTGGACAATACAAAATGAAACATGGCGTTCCCATAGCAACGAAGAACACCGAACAACGTCAACAGACAATCTGTATCTGTCAACGCAATGCAGAACGCATCAAAGAGATTTCTCCCATCACTTCCCTTTGTATGTAAGGCTACAATGAAGAATCAGTTGGAAGTGGTAAGGGAATGTTGCTAGATTTTGGAGACGTGTCTGGCCAAAAACTCACAGAAATTGCCAAAAGTGGCCAAATGCAAATACTCTAAGCACATCAACAAAAAAAACGAAAGTCAAAATGGCTCAAAATTTAAATGTGGCCAAACCAAATAGTTCATGGCCAAATGCTTTTTAAAATGGCCAGATTTGTCAAATTTGGCCATCAACTTTATTCTTTGTAAGGAAATAAGTTGTATTTTTAATGAAATCAGTTTCTTTCTATGACTTTTTTTTCACACTGCACATGGTGACTTTTCTTAATGTTAAGTTTTTTGAAAGTCTCAACTTTCAAAAAGCTTAAAATTAGGATACTTGAATTAATAAAAAAAATAATCTAATAAAATCGCTTTTTGATCCTCATTGCCGATCCATACATAACTAACCCCGTCATGTTTGACGTGAAATGCCAGTACAATAACGCAGCAGGATAATAATTGGACAGCTAGTAATTCGATTTGAAGGAATCTGTTCAACAGTTACATAAAACAAAATGGCAGATCCTGTTTTGATAAATAATTTCAATTTCCTTCACTTCTCTTGAAATGGCGAACAAATAGATAAAAAAATAAATTGGTAAGAGTAAATTGGATTTATGTCAATTTTCATCCCGTTAATTTATGTGTTTCGCTTTGTTTTTAAGTCGGCCATAAAAGAGTTGGTCGGTAGTCATGTTCCCTAAATGCATATGATCACTCAGCCCCGACAGCTTAAAAGGCCCGCTTCCCATTATTGCTATATTCATGACTATTATGTTTGCACCTTTAGAAAGAATTTCCAGATCAAATGTAGAATCCAAAAACTGATTCAAGTCATAAGCGCAAATCTTCAGATTACACCGCAATCAAAATTTGATTTAATCTAATCAAAACAAGGATGTAGAATTCAGACCCCTTTAACTACATAAAAAGAATATTGTGAAGAAATAGTATTACAAAATTTGAAAAACTTATTAATTAAATTAAATCTGGAAATTTTCGCTTTTGACTTGAATTAAATTTGGGGTGTTGATTTTGAGGTCTTGATTTTGGGGTCCTGGTTGTGGGGCCTTGATTCTTCATTTGATCCGAATGACCCTCTATAAATAGACATTAAAATGGCTTCCCAGTCTTTACCTTTCTTTCTCATCCCTACTTGATTTATTTTTACTTTTAACATTTTGTGACCGATATCTCTTCCTTTGATATTTATAACTGATATTTATAGCTCTTCTTAGAATTGATTCTGCCAGAACAATGCAGCAATAGAAAAGGTCATGCTTTCCCTAACGCACTAAATGAACCCAGAGTCCTTAACCCAGAAACTTAAAACAAACATCGGTTTCATTTCTCGGTTCCCTACGCACATCTTTGGATGTTAGCATAAGGGAATCGTGAGAAAGAAAAACATGGCAAAAAGATAGATGAAACACATTTCAGCCAATCGAAGCATTTTTCAAATGAATGGCTTAAAATTGTTTCCGATCAGCACTGAATACCGCAGAGGAATGTTTCTAGAAGTAAAATATGTTGCATTTCTGAAGCGTATCATTATTCATTGCCCTATGACTGTGAATCAGGAGCGTAGCTGAGGGAAGGTGATTTAAAATCGCCCCAAGGCCCCCAATGGAGGGGGAGGTGCTAAAAGCTTTATGAATAGTAGTTCACCTACTGCATTTCTACTAACATTATACAATAACAAATCTCACTCAATTAGTGGTTACCAAGGACATTTATTTAGATGAATTTCCATATGGACCCCAGGCTTTTGAAAAGTCTGCCTACTCAACTAGCTCACGGACCCCAGGCCCTTGAAAGGTCTGCATACGGATCCCAAGAATACATTTGTGAACCCTCAGTTATCTGCGGATCCCAGGTTGGGAAATTGGGCCTGAGGAGTGCCGAATTAGTGAAAATGCCGAATCACAGAAGGATTACCTCTAAACAATAGCTAGCCACCTCATCAAACTTTCAAATATCATGTAAATCAGTAGAAATTAAATAATAAGGAAACAAAATCATTAAATGAAAAACTAGTGAAATTTTAATGAAGAAATGTACTGTACAGGCACGCTTCTTGAACCGATGGGGCCAGGAAATTTGAAATCAGTGCCAAATTAGTGAAAGAACCGGATTACAGGTAGCCGGATTATTGGAGGTCTACTGTATTTCAATTGAGTGAGGGGGTTGATGTTAAGTTGGTAATTCGTCAGAGAAAGTGTGATTATTTCTATTATTCCCTATAAGGGACGCTAGTCTTGGAGACCATTACTTTAGCAGTTTGATCGATACTCGCTGGGTACCCAAGTGCTGATCCAGGTGGGAGGTCTAGGGGGTCCAGATAATCACCCACCCACCAACCCTGCTCGGACAAAAGACAATTCAATTTTTTAAAATAAATATCTAGATAAAGAAATTTTGTGGATTAAAAACCCAAATAATTCCAAGTAATCATGAATTGACCTTAAAAATAATTATATCCATTGTATCATTAGCGTAATTGAGTAATTACATCTATTTTAAGTTGGATCCCCCCCACCCGCTCCATATCCTGGATCCGCCCCTGGTACCTCATAGTGGCTTTTGCCAGAGTAAGCTAAGCTTATTTAATGCCTACAGACCATTTCCTCGGTAGTGAATTGGATCCTAACTGAGTGCTCACACTTGCGGCCTTGTGCCAGATTAAGCTAAGCTTAATAAATAGATATTCTTTATCTTTATAAACGCATATATTCATGCATCTATTTTACCTGGTCACAGTAACGGTGAGAAGTTTGCTTTTGGCGTTAGTGCCTGACTTAAAGGTCAAAATGTCTAATATTTATTTTCGAGGAGGGCCAGACTTATATTTCGGGAGATTTGCATTCTGCAACCTTGCTATTCCTGTAGTAATCAGGACATTTGTATTTTACCCAAACATAAATTACTCTAAGTCTGAATTTAGACGATCTGTTTTTAGCATTGTATGTGGGTTGGTTCGTGCTAATTCCGAACCAACCAAAATACAATTAATAAATTACTCTATTCGATCGGCTGGGTCTTAGTTTCTTAAAATCTTCATTTTCTCTTCATCCCTTAAGATAAGAAATGATAATTACCTGGACACCCAAAGAAAGAAAGTGAAGAAAATTTTGGTAAAACTAGAAAATCTGAATAAAAATGTTTGTGAACTTTTGGAGATATCTTGCGGACAGGAACATTTAATCAGTTCTTTATTTGGCTATTGTCCACCGTTCCAGAAAATCTGAATGAAACTCCTTGAGAACGTTTCGAGATAATTGTGTATGGGTCCGCTCCTTGGGAACTTTTGGAGATATCTTGCGGGCATAAAAAATGCGGACCAACAAACAAACAAACAGACGCGACCAAAAGCATATACCTCATTACAACTTCATTTACAGGGGTAAACAAATGAATTAACTGTTATTTAGAAGCAACAATGGAAGTGTAATTGGTATTTTTATTGAACGACACACCTGCGTACTTTCTCAGTCAATTTGATGTATTGTGGATCTATTTCCCACACACTACAAAATAGTAACAGGGCTTATAAATATCTTTAACTCGAAAAAAAAAATTAATTGTAGAAATGAGGAAAACGGCTCTCCTTAATATTCCTAAGAATAATGATGTACAATTTAATGATAGATTTCACATTGGCTCTAGTCTTTGATATAATGCGTACCCCTCAAAGTATGACTTTACACTAATATAGTACAAAGCTCCTAGGGAACTTTCACTTTCACTTTCACTTCAGATTCCAGATAAAGTTTAATTTTTGGTACCACCGGGGCCCAAGTAACAATTCCTCCCTTTTTTCTGTTTTCAGAGAAATATGAGTTCATCACGAAGACGTTGCTTATACAATCCCAATGTATTCTGATACATATGTGGCGAATACACTCTGCAAAAACAAAGGAAAAACATCACTGACTTTGTAAAAGAAGCATATTTTGCTTATTTTGGAGTGAAGCTTGGAGACCAAGACAAGTCTTGGGTTCCCCATACGTCTGCAAAACCTGTGTTGAGTGTCTACGACAGTAGAAAAATGGACAAAGGAAAAGTTTAAACTTTGATTACCTGAATCAGCTTACTTTGTTTTTATGTTATTATACTAAATACAACGTCATTATGTATTTCATGCGTTTACTTTTGTATAATTTGAGATAGTTTCCATGTGATTTGTCGGTAGGCTAACGCCTGACTATTAAGGTGTTTTGCATTTTTTATGTTTTTTAATGAAGTCCTGAAACTTTATGATATAAATGAAAATAAAATTAATTCCAGCATTAAATCTGAAATCAGTTAGATGACCAAATACCTAAATATAAGTTTAGCAAAAAATGTATATAAGTGAAAATCACAGTGGCTCTGAAGGCTGAGCGAGCTGAATTCTCAAGTACAGAGACATCTATTATCTCAAAACATAGAGCCAATCTAGCAAAACTGATGCCATATTTGGAATCAGCACACCAAAGTTACCCTAACATCGCTCTAATATCATTGGCAATAAAATTAGTGTTGATCAGTGTTATCTACTATGCTTTAGCTTAGTCTGACAGAGGGTTAAGGCACCTTGTGAGGATTGAATTCACTACATTAGAAAATTGTTCTGTAAAACAACAAAAACCTATCCTGTGGGCAGGGCCGGAGCGAGGGTTTCATATGCCCTAGGCGAGACTTAAAATTTGCGCCAGGGTTTTAAGTATCCTAGACGAGACTTAGAATTTGCACCCCCGGTTGCTTGAAATCTTTCTCAGTACTGCGCCCCATAGGCGGCTGTCTAGTTTAGCCTAATTGATATCACCGGTCCTGCTTGTGGCCTATCTTTTAGCATTGAAACATGCAGACACAAATCAGTAGTTAGACTGTCTAAAAAGGGTGTCGCTCACCGCGTAACATTCCGACGAAGAAGCGTGCATTTAAATTCGTTGTTTATATAAGGTCTAGTCACAGCGTCATCTACGATCTTACCAACAAGCAAAAAACAAATCCTGCACGCGTGTAGGTCGATTTATAAAAATGTGTCTAGACAAGTCAGGTCATAGAGTTAACTGTTCTGAGTTCAGATATGCACCTCTCCACAGGTGTGAGTGCATATGAGCTCTATACGATGCTCTATTGTATATTCACCTGTGCGTCTCCATATGCCTACGTACATACATACTAGGTT
The DNA here is from genome assembly GCA_006491835.1 of Architeuthis dux. Lineage (NCBI taxonomy): Eukaryota > Metazoa > Mollusca > Cephalopoda > Oegopsida > Architeuthidae > Architeuthis > Architeuthis dux. The sequence continues at coordinate 4,917,203 of VCCN01005204.1, read as the reverse complement.
GCTGCGTTCAAAGAAACGATTAAGACATTTTTTATTGTTTCAATTAATGGATGGTAATTCAATAGGATGGTTGAATATAGTCGTCAGCGTATTTCAATATCACCTAAACTATTCACAGCGAGCCTAGAAAGCATTTTTCGGAAAACTGACTGGGAAGGAATGGGAATAAAAGTAGATGGAGAATACCTAAGCAACTTAAGATTCGCAGATGACATTTCTATGACATCGGAAGCATCCGAAGAATTACAAAATATGCTAACCGACCTGAATAGGGAAAGTAAAAAAGTAGGCTTAAAGATGAATAGAACAAAGACAAAAGTAGTGTTCAACGATAAGGTCCCCAAAAAGTTCATAAAGATAGAAGGCGAGATACTAGAAGAAGTCGATGAATACATCTACCTAGGCCAGGTAATAAAGCTAAAGACCATGACTGCGAAATAAAACGACGCATAACGATAGGTTGGAAAGCATTTGGTATAAATAGAGACATTCTGAGGAGCACCTTGCCAATGTGCCTAAAACGAAAAGTATATAACGGCTGCATAATACCAGCCATGACTTACGGGTGCGAAACATGGAAATTAACCAAACGAGCTGAAAACCAACTTAGAATAGCACAGAGAGCCATGGAAAGAGCAATGCTAGGGATAACGCTAAAAGATAGAAAAAGATCAACATGGATCAGAGAAAAGACTAGAGTAAAGGACATTATACAACTAATTAAACAACAAAAGTGGAGGTGGGCCGGTCACCTAGCGAGAAGAGATGACAATAGATGGGGGAAAAGACTAACAGATTGGTGCCCATGGGATAGTAAAAGAAGTAGGAAACGGCCAGACACAAGATGGAGGGACGAGATAGAAAGGTTTGCCGGTAAAACTTGGCAGAGAATAGCACAAGATAGGTTGTCATGGAAGGAGATGGGAAAGGCCTTCGTCCAGCAGTGGACTTATAACGGCTGATGATGATGATGATGATGATGATGTGTATTAAAACACGTCATCCAAAACTGTCACCAAAATTGTCAACAGACGTTTCTTCAGTTTTTAAGCCGGTCTGACTGGTTGGCTGGTTGGCTATGTATGCATGTATCACGCGTACAGGCCGCACCTATGCAGCTAGAGGGCTGAACATTTAAAGATTTACTCCTTATTATGTCTAGAAAAAAAACACCGTTTTTCTTGTTTTTTGAGAATTCCCTCTAAATAGGTTTTTAGTGTGGGAGTTCAATTTGCAATGCAATTTTATGCTAAATTGGTCCCTTAGTTTGTGTCCGGCAGCGTTTACGCTTGTTTTTTGAAAATTCGGACTTTTATATGTGATCACTACCCAACAAAGGGCAAGAGAAGTAATTTATTCATTGATCATACCCATTTTCCAATTTTTTAATTGATCCCCCCCAACACGGCATTCTGGAAAAAGACGTTGGCCACGTGACGGTTTCTACTGAGTTACTAACCAGACCTGCTTGCACTTATGGTTACGTATGTGTATATATAATAAATGTTACAGTTTTAGTGTTTGTTTGGTTTTAAATAGGTGAGCAAAGTGAATATGTCTGTATTAACAATTGCACGTCTACGAGTAACTTATAATTGAGTTGCATGTGATATATGCACGTGATATATGTACAAAAGCAACCGTCAACCGATTTGTTGATTCAAAATCTATCAGATGAAGACTATGACACAGCTTAAAAAATAAAAAGAAACAAAGAAAAATACCACACAAAAAAGAAAGCCCGAGGAGGAAGAATACGTTGCCATCTTGAAATGTTGCTGTTGATGACGTCATGTGACGTCAGCGTGTGCCCCTTTCTCCACGTACCCAGTTTAGCGCTTTATCATAAGAGGTGTATATTCTGTTTAATGCAAACGTTTGTAGGTGTGAACAGTTTGTCTTTAGGAACATATGCAAATATAAATAAGTAAATGTTAGTTCATGGTTGTACTTACATGTAAATACTTGATTGTCTGTATACCACTTATATGCAAATACAGGAATATCTTGATTAGTGTGGGTTCTGATGTAGTACTGTTAATGTATTGCTGTACTAATTAATCTAACTAGGTATAAGCTGAAAAAACACAATACATAATAATAAGACCTGGAACAGTGCGATTCTGAACAGTAAGGAAGATTTTGGAGCCAATTAGCCGCACTTATCAAGATATTACTGTATATATTTCAGCCTGTCCCTTGACCGAAATATGTTCATGTTTTCTCCCCGGGAAACGCCGGGATTCCCTGCTTGAATTAAGATTACCGGGGCAATAATATTGTCAGCATCTTCTAGTCAAACGACATATTCAACCGAAGAATTTGATACAAAATCCCCCCCCCCAAATGAAAAGATTACTAACCTTATTTTGTATCATCCAAGTCTTGATTGCAAATATATATATGTACGAATTAACCGCACTAATCAAGGTATACCTGTATATACATATTAATTATACACGCATGTATTTAAACCATTTCTGTGCAATGATTTATTATCAACTTGCGCAGAAATCTCTGTCTCTCTCTGTCTCTGTCTCTCTCTCACTCTCTCTATATAAATGTATATATGTGTGTGTGTGTGTGTGAGTGTGTGTGTCTGTGTGTGCGTGTGTGTACACGTGTTTGTGTGTGTATGTTATTTTCACTGGATCTCTGCATTTGTGACATATTCTGTATTTGAATGTACATAACTAAATAGGATATAGTAAGTGGTTACAAGTATGCGTCACAATTCTGCATAAGTATATTAATATCTATATATACCATATTGATAGTGCTAATTATAAAATTAACTTTTCATATGTCGAGCACTCTAATTAAATATTTCAACAACATATATCGGATTCCTTATATATGATTTGTATTTGTTATAATACCATTACCACTATATATATATACGCATTTCCCGGAGCAAGTCAGTATTGAGTCTAGTTGTAATGAGTGCAGACGGTGTTCAAATTTCTGTTCCTCAGCAAACCTACTTTACAGCTCGTATGCCACCTATGCCACTTTAGCCTGACATGGTTTCCAGAATAAAGTCAAATACACCAACCTCTCAGTGAAAGAAACGCTTTTATGCCCGCCCCCCACCCAACGATCGAATTAATCGAATTCCATGATCCTTCGCAGTTTCCCCACCCAACAAGAAGGAATTAAAAAACGGAAATATTTTATAAACTGTCGTTCTATCCTAAGAATTGGTTTCCACTAGTTCAACTAATAAGCTGAGCGTTCCTATACAAGCTTTTTGTAAGCCAAAATTGAGTGAAGTGATCATCAATTGCCATCAATGTATATGGGAAACATTTTTGAGCGTTCCTAGACCCAAAATATCTATTTCCCCCTATCTATCTCATTACCAATGGTCGACTGAAAATAGAGTGGATAAGTGAGCACTTGGCCAAACCACTAAATAG
>VCCN01005204.1:4901056-4911491 GCA_006491835.1 Architeuthis dux | reverse complement strand
TCAGGCTGTCCGCAACTGGCAAAGACCGAGTACATCCACAGGAACAACAAGGCGGCGGCATACATACACTGGAAGATCTGTAGGAAATACAGAATCAAAACACCTGAAAGATGGTATGAGCACCAACCTAACACTGTCACTGAGAACGACGAAGTCACCATCCTCTGGGACATGCCCGTCCAAACTGACAGAGAAATAAGAGCGAATAGACCTGACATCGTTATCAAGGACTGAAATGAAAAGAGGTGCATGCTCATCGACATAGCAATACCATCTGACAGAAACACTTCCGTGAAAGTGACTGAGAAAAGGTCCAAGCACAAGGACCTGGAAATCGAGATCAACAGGATGTGGGACATGAAAACCACCATAACACCAGTGGTCGTCGGAGCTCTAGGATTCGTGAAGAAGGGAACGGAAAGATTCACCAACCGTATCACAGGTAACATAACATCAACGTAGTCCAAAAGATAGTCCTACTCGGAACAGTCCACATACTACGCTTAGTACTGTCGACTAGATGAAGACTCCCCTATAGCGCCCCAGGACCATACTTTGGACCCGTCTCTACAGGATGCAAAACGAAGGGTTAACGGGAAAAAAGAACTATGATGATGATGATGATAATAATATTTGTTTTTATATCACCGTCTTTTAGTCTTTGTTCTTTCTTCCGATTATTCCTTGGTCTACCTATCATCATTCATATTACTTCCTGTTATGACAAGGCTGCTATATGTAATGTTCATTGATTTGTAAGTTTGCTGAGTTAAAGTTATTTTTAGTCATTCACTGCGTTCACTTTACTATCAGCCAAATTGCTCATTCATAAATCTATTAATATCTTTTCCGTTCATTCATAAAACTATTAACGTTCCAATTTTACAATTTCATCCTTGCCAAAACGAATTGTACTCGATTGGCATAAGTGATACACAATGAAAGATCCAGGCAATGATTTCATTGCAGCAGCCGACCGACATTGTATTTGTTGTATCTTACGTCTCGGCATTTGCTATTTGTTCTTCGTTTAGTGATGTACTATATTAACTGGAAGGTTGCGTTCTAAAGAAGTTGTCATCTAATGAGAGAAAAAGAAAACCGAATCTCGATCAATATGAGTCAATGAGATCGTATGGAAATGCTCTCTCTCTCTCTCTCTCTCGGGTTTCGTCTGGGATTATTTCGAGTAGAATGTGAAACTGCGTCAGTTTTGGTTTCTCGAATAGAAACTTTCGAAAAGTTTAAGTTATTTTTTGTGTAGATAACATAGAATTTTATTTAAAGTGATTAAGTGTATTGAGAAGCACGATTCCTCTCTCTCTCTCTCCCTTTCCCCCTCTATCTCTCTCCACACACACACACACACACACACATATACAGAAGTAATCTGCATAAATAAATGGTTATATGTATCTGTTAGAATTGGAATCTTGAAAATACAAAATATGGTCTTATACATACTTAGAAAACCTTCAGAATTGATTTCAAATCATCTAAATGAAAATATCCCATTTAATTCAATAAAAAGTATCCTACACATAAAAATATCACTAATATAATGTGGTAGATTCTATGGCCTTATTGATACAGATAAATGAATAAGCCGTTATACAGATAAATATTTCACTTATTTTCCTGCTGTAACGGAGTCTGTTTATATATATTGATTTTATTATTCAACATATTGTTATCATGAATTTCCGTTTATTGGACATCCACTATTGATGCCTATATATTGAATGGCCATCTAAATTGTTTGTTAAGTATGTATTTGGTTCACTAAATAGACATTTATACCATTATATGTTGTATTAGATACAAATTCAGCAGACCATTACAAATAGATACATTTTGATCTGGAACGAAATTATATTTTGAATTCTCTTGAGTGGGTTATTAAAGCAGCGAAGCTAACTAGCCAGTTGCGATACAATCAGAGAGTTGGAGGTTTAGAAACATCACTATTAATACAGACATCCCCCGTTATAACGCCGGTGTCGGTGTCCAATGAAGCCAATCCCGCGTTATAATAGAGCCGCGAACAATTTAGCTACTTTGGAGCTAGATCTAGCTATTTTATAGCTAAGTAGTTATTTTGGAGCTAAATCTAACTATTTTGGAGCTAGATTAATATTTTGGGATCTACCAACCACCCGCGTTATATCGCGAACCGCGCTATAACGAACCACGTTATAACGGGAGAGGTCTGTATTTTGGTAGTACAGAACTCTATCTTTTCTATTCGAGTAAATAGATCAGTTCTCAAACATAAAGGTGCACAGAAACAATTAGCAATATGCGTGCTGGGCTTAATGTAAGCCATACAAGTCAATAAGTGTCAATATTTGTTTAATTCTGTTATGATTTGTGTATCCGGACACCTGGGCGGAAATGTGGGTGAACCCGGTCACCTCAGGAAATAGGTGTATTGTCTAAATATTGTCAGTGTTCAAAACAGGAAATGGGAACCGGTGATTGACACCACGTAGGCTAGAGAAACCTATAAAGTGGATCCGAAAAGCAGAAGACTGCCATCCCTCCCTGGGGGAGCGGACAGAAATCTCGACACTCAAAGAAGACGCAGACAGCAGCGGATCCGAAAGGCAGAAGACCGCCGTCCCTGTTGGGGACAGACTGGTGGTTCTTATCTCTCTACCACTCTTCACTCTCCGGCCGACAAAGATGTACGTTGTGTAATAAAAAATATGTCCAGATATTTTTACAAGCAAGTCTTCGAGTTTCCATTATAATGAAGTCCGGCGAATTCTTCCCGGCCAATACAACAATACTAGTAAATGTCTTCTTAAATGATCTTTTTTCATATATACTAGTAAATTTACACTTACACTCGTGCATGGATACACTAACATATGAATGAATGAATGGCTTGGCTTCGCGAATGAAGCTCTTTGTGGAGGGTATTCTGCAGCAGAAGGACCATAGACGTCGGGGCCTGTGTGTGGAATAACCCTCCAGCCTGAGCAGTGTAGTTTTAAGGTGAAGTGCGACTTACCCAAGGCCGACCCCACTCTTTAAACCAAGGGTTTACATCCTATGGACCACCGGAGTGGAGCGAACAGGGGCAGAGCCCATAGGTCGTAGGTTTGACAGGGGTTTCCTTCTCCTGGCAGATACCAGAGCTAGCTATGGGAGTCTGTCGCCCCTTTGCGGGAATATTCAACCATATATATATAGTTTGTAACAGCATCATTACAACCGATGCAAATACAAAATATTAGATTGTTGCAAAAGTTTCCAGCGCCATCTTTTTCATAATGTTAGGGAAATCTTAGAAGTGTCTTTGAAGTTTGTTAAGCTCTTTATTACTTGTATGTGCATACAGTTTAGGAATTGTTTGCGGATCAGTGATAACTTACTTCATTTTTGGTAAAGCTGATGGCTGTCTACACTTCTTGTATAATCTGAGGGAACATGCAGTAGATGTCGAGGCAGTGGATCACTGAACATTATGGTAATGGTGCAGTAGATGCAAGCATGTTTCGGGAATCGTTTGCTAAGTTTTAAAAGGGAGATTATGTGTTCAAGTACAAAGAACGCACTGGAAAACTCCAGAATTGAAACATGATGAATTGGAGGAACCTTTGAAGGGAGATGCAGCACAAATAACACGCGAACTAGCAGGAAAATGTTAGGTGAATCAGCCAATTGTTATTTACAAGATTTAAGAACAATTTAGCAGCTAGCAAAATGAATTCCCCAATAAGTTACGAAAACGAACATCGATCAACGTTTAAATATGTGTCTTTCTCTTCTTGCTTGGCACAACAAACTTTGGGACAAGACAGTCACTGGCAATGAAAAATGGATTTATTAGGTAAATCCAAAACGAAAGATATCGTGTCTAGATCCAGGACAGCCTTCAACATCTGAAACTAAACGGAATTTACTGGAGAAAAATAAATACTCTGTTTGTGGTGAAATCCAAAGGGAATTATTTACTACGAATTCACATCGCAACTGATTTGACTGATTTGAATGGCGCATTGAAACAGAAAAACAAGAACCATAAGTTCAACGATGCGCACACCATCCTTACGTCCAGATCTGTCCATGTGGTTACCTCAATTACTTGCAACCTACAATTAGTGACAAACCTTTTAGCAAGGGACTTCTCAGCAATACCCAATAATTAGCAACTATAAACAATTAGTGACTTTTGTTTTTATATATAAAAATATAAACAAAGAACAAAAATAAAAGTAATTAAGAATAAACAAATGCAAATGTAAACATTTTCTTAGAGATTTTTTAACAAATCTGAAAAGTTTTTCATTCATTTTTTGAGAAAATTGTATCAAAAAGAAGCCGCAGAAAAAAGAGAGAGAGAGAGAGAGAGAGAGAGAGAGAGAGAGAGAGAGAGAATTGAGCCTTTAAATTATTAAGTCTTACGTCCTTGGCCGTCGACTTTCCTCAGCAACCGGAGAGGAGAAGGAGTAGGAGAATAGTACACCCGATTGACCCGAATGTCTGACCTAGTTTTCAAATCAATATAACTTGAAACAGTCTAAAAAGACGCGAATCTTCCCTCGCTCTGTGAGAAGAGAAAGAGAAGCGGCTAGCTTTCAAAGAGTAGGAACAGAAGAAGATGAGGAACCGTGCTTGAATGAGATTCCCAATAAAAAATAATTTCCGATTTCAAAAGTAGTAGTAATAGTAGTAGCATGACTAGTTGTGGTAGTAGTAGCAGCAGGAGGAGAGGGAGAAGAGAATGGTTGACTTGAAGCCCAGGGCCAAGTTTCATATCAATCCAACATGATACGTCCGAGAAAATTGATATTTAACATATTAGGAACCGACCGGCCGACCAACCTAAAAGCGTCTTATAGAGATGCGTGGATGTGTTATGATATGTGTTTCCGGACACCTGGGCGGAAATGTAAGTGAAGTCAGTCACCTCAGGAAATAGGTATATTGTCTAAATATTGTAAGTGTTCAAAACAGGAAATGGGAACCGGTGATTGACACCGTGTGACACCACGTAGGCATTAGAGAGACCTATAAAGCAGACCCGAACAGCGTAGTCGCGGAAGCGGACAGAAATCTCGATACTCAAAGAAGACAGACAGACATCAGCCGTAGCCGAAAGGCACAAGACCGCTGTCCCTGTTGGGGACAGACTGGCGGTTCTCCTTTATCACCTCTCTCCCACTCTTCACTCTCCGGCCGACAAAGTCCAGGACATTCAACGAGTATGCAACAGATGCATCTAAGAAAAACATGTTCTTGATAGGGGAGTCAGCGGGTGACTTTGCAGCATAACAACGTTCGACGTCTAGTTTTAAAATTTAAAAAAATACATTTTGATAAAATCAAATTTATCTGATTTTTACTGTTCTTCGTTCGCAAAGACAAGAAGAGAAATGATGATTTTGTTTTTCTGACTTCACAGTTTTATTGCAGATTATATAATAAGTAAACACTGCAATATATATGTACACATGTACACATGCACACATCCACCAGCACATGTGCACATACGTGTGCACACTCGATCGTGAACGCACGAAATCATATGAACTCGTAAAAATACCCGCAAGATATTTCTGTCATAAAATAATTAGTGCCTACAGCCATATTCCTACAGATATATACGCACGTAGATGCACTTAAAACTGGTATATCTATATACATAGATATGCACGTGCATAAATACATACATGGCTATCTGAATATACACTCACATAGTGACATATACACATAAACGTGTGTATTCCTGTTGATACAATTAATGTGCTTGGGTCGATTGTGCGCGTGTGTAGTCACATGAAGACAAGTTCAATCGCAAAATATGCGTTCACACACGCGCATGCGCGCTTGTGTAGACATAGACCCACGCAGATATTCTCTTCAATTCAATCACATTGATTTTCAATGTACTCTACGAGCTTCAACGCTCATTAAAATTGCCCGTACCGGTAAATATTTAATAAAAATATAACCCATTTGAAGTAATGATCCTTTTCCAACGATCCTTTGATAATATGTCATCCCTATAACATTCTTTATGTTTAGTGGTTAGAAATTCAGTAGAAGCACAAATTATTATTGTATATTTTATCATGGATATGAAGTGAAATATACTTGAAAAGATGATAATTAGTTTATTTTTTATGTACCAGTTTTAAAGTGCATCTACATGCGTATATATCTGTGTAAATATGGATGTAGGCACTCATTATTTCATAGCAGAAATATCTTTCGGGTATCTTTACGAGTCCATATGAGTTCGTGCGTTTACGAGTGTGTGTGGCAGGGATGGGGAGAAATGTCAGGAGAATATGAAGGATGCTGCAATACTTTATATCCCAATTCTCTAAGCTTAGTCACAGACAGCTGTTGGGTCTCGGTTCATCTTACCGAAAATGATCTTGTCGAAGTCGGTTTTACCGAACGTTGAGTGGTTACTTTACTTTCAGCGTTTATTATTTTCCAAAAACATCGGGTAACTTTTTTTTCTAAAATTACTGCGATGGGGGTATGTTAATGTTTATCAAAACAAAAGCATCTATTGTAAATCTGATATTTATTTACGATAAGATTTAGTACTTATAACATATATCGTGTATAAGATGTATGAAGAAAAAAAGGATTTTATTTACGATCGTTTGTGTCTGTACTATTCTTGATTGAGTGTTTACAATAAAATATTTATTTTCACTTTATTTCAGGTATTATTTGGATTAACATAGATAATTGTATAGTTCAGCTGCTTAATCGTTGTATATTGGACGGCGTAGATTATATTAACATATTTTGGCGAAAAAAGGTTAACCGGTGGTTTAATACACTCTGCAAAATGTCGGCAAGATGATTTTCGGTAAGATGAATACAACCCTCAGCTGAGTGAGGTCTGGAACTGTCATGAAGTATTTCATTCAGTTCATGTGGGACCTATTTTACGAACTTTTAACCATTCCTGTTGGCTTTGGATGACGTGATATGGTCGCTGTTGAAGTACCAAAGTCTCCAAAAAGTGCCCAAACCGTTATTTGTTTCGTGGGGCGATGGCCGCTGCTGTTTCTTCATCATTAAGAAGAGGTTTTGGCCTCCGCCGAGTTTTATTACTGGTATCTATATTTCCAGACCTAAAACTATTGAACCAACGCTGTTCGCAATGCAGCAGTGTTCACGTCAAATGCTTTGTTGACATTATCAGCAGCTTGAGCAGCATTATGTCCTAATTTGAAATCGTACTTGAAAATACTGAACATCTTGGTGCAGTCACATGACTATGGTGTGTCAATTTGCCTACCCAGAATCCGACATAATGTTCCTTCAAGTAGAAATGGGTCTGGGTTCTTATGGGTTAAAAACTGAATAAACCTATGTTGACAGTTTTGTTGACAGTTTTGGTTGACGGTTTCTAATTTAGATAGATAGCCAGCCAGAATCACTGAGAAACTTCTTGAGTAGATACTATTGATATTAAGGGCTCAAAAACCTCCAATAATAACGAATTATATCTATATTGACATTGACTGCAGTTATATCTTCCATTTTTAGCATTATTCTATATGATGTAAAACAACGCCATTTCGAATGTAACTAGCTAATAATTTAAGGGAAACTCTTTTTAGATTTGCATTTGTTCTCTAGTAATCTTAGTCTACTTAGTCACTACCAACTTGTCGATTACATTTTGGAATCTGCAACTTCAAATGTCTAAATGGAAAGTTTCGCTAATGGAATTCGTTTTTTCTAATTCCCTCTAATCGGATCAAAGACGGTACTTTTGATAGATACAACATGTCTGGTAAGTCAATCAATAGAAAACGTGATCAACGTCTTTTGGCAGGGGTTGATCAATTAAAACAATTGGAAAAAGGGGGTGATCAATGAATAAGTTACTTCTCACGCCTTTGGTTGGGCAGTGATCACTAAAGAACAAGCTTGAATGGGACTAACTAAGGGACCAATTTACCATAAACTTACACTTCAAATTGAATCTCCGAATAAAAACCTATTTAGGAGGGTCGAATAAAGTTTTTTCTAGACATTATAAAGAGTAAATGTTCACATTTTCAGTCCTCTAGCTCCATTGGTGTGGCCTGTACGCGTAATACATACCCCCATAGATAGTCAGCCAGCCAGACCAACTTAAAAACTGATGACACCTATGCTGACAGTTTTAGTTGACTGTTTATAATTTTAATGATGGCCCGGTTAAATAACACAGCTTCAGCCACATGGGGCAACTTGGGCCACATGGGGCAACTTGGGCCACACTGAACAAATCAAGCAACATTAATTAATAAGAACATATAACATTACGAGTGGAAAGTACATTAATAAGCTGGAATTATATCGTGGTATCCATTATTTTCTATGTTTTATTTCAGATAGTTATTAGAAACTGTCAACCAAAACTGTCAACCTAGGATTCTTCAGTTTTTAAGTTATTGTAACGAAATACACCCATATCGTGTTACCGGTAGCCGTTGGAAGTGGACAGATTTGAAAATAGGAAATGTGTGTTAAATTGCGTACGTGACAAACTGGACAGATCGGGTTACCGGAAACCGTTGAAGGGGTCTAGATTTGAAAATAGGAGGGAGGAGGGATCGTATGACCAGTAGCAGTTATAAGGGGCTTGAAAATTTGAAAATAGAGAGGGTTGGGGTTGAGACCTGAAGCGGTTAGCAGCAGGTCGTACAAGACGGCGTCCCTGCCCGTCAGGGCTGAGGGAGGTGAGAGCCGGTTAGAAGCAGTTACCAGCTTGATTTTCGTAGTAGTAACTCGGAAAAGCGACCAACACATTTAGAAAACCAAATGCAACAGGATTCAGTACATCGGTGTAATCCGCAAACCGGCCCAGAGGAGACACTTATCGACGGAAATAAAACCCCAGATTTCAAATTGAAGAACTTGAATTTTGTCGTCTTTTCTCTCCACACACGTGGGAGAGCCTTTCCTTCGAAATGAATTTCCCTCCACAGAAAGATGAGCTCCCGTCAGCAGACTCGGACAGAGAGTTATCATCATCATCATCAATCCGCAGCCCCGGAAGAAATCATCTTCAACCCGGAAGAAATGATCATCTTCTCTCTTTCTCTGAATCTATCTCTCTTTCCCTCTCTCTCAACATCTCTTTCTCTCTCGGCGACCAGAAGAAGTACAGATCGCCATTATGCTACATTATTCTGGCTGGCTAAGTATGTTGTATGTATATATTTATGTGCCACGCGTACAGGTTGCACCAGTGGAGCTAAAGGGGTGAAAATCTAAGCATTTTTCTCCTTATTATATCTAGAAAAAACTTACCCACCCCAAATAAGTTTTTAGTGGAGTGGCTTCAATTTACAATGCAAGTTTATCCTAAATGTCTCCTTTAGTTTGTGTCCGGCAGCGTTCACGTTTGCTTTCTGAAAATGTGTACTTTTTAGTGATCCAACAAAAGGAGAACTAACTTATTCATTGATCACCCTTTTAGTAATATTTTTTATTGATCACCCCCAACACGGTATGCCGCAAGAAGACGTTGGTCACGTGACGGTTTCTATTGAGTGACTAACCAGACCTGTGATTTTATCTGTTTTATTACAGCTAGTTATTAGAAACCGTCAACCAAAACTGTCAACATAGGTTTATTTAGTTTTTAAACTGGTCTGGCTGGCTGACTGACTGGCTAAGTATGTATGAATGTATCACGCGTACAGGCCGCACCAATGGAGCTAGAGGGTTGAACATTTAAATGTTTACTCCTTATTGTGTCTAGAAAAACTGTTTTGGGTTTTTTTTCAAAATTCACCCGCAAAATAGGTTTTTACTGGGGTTTCAATTTACAGTGTAAGTTTATGCTAAATTGATCCCTACTTTGTGTTCGGCTGCGCCCACGTTGGTTTTTTGAAAGTTCGGACTTTTTAGTGATCCAACAAAGAGCGAGAGAAGTAACTTATTCGTTGATCACCCTTTTTCTAATTTTTTTTTATTGATCATCCCCAACACCGTATGCTACCAGATAACGTTGATCACGTGACGGTTTCTATTGAGTGACTAACCAGACCTGTTCCTCCTTATCCCTTGGAGAAATATAGTTATATGTTATCTTGTAATGTTAGCTGAACGTTTTTTTTTCGGGATCAACAAGTGTTTTGGTTGATATTACTGACCCAGAGTAAATTAAATTGAAAATCGTTTACGTCATTTCATGCTGTAAAATCAATGGACGCTTTTATCAGTGCATATGAGTATGTAAACAGCAACACAACAGTACATAAAGAAGGTCGCCATTAGTGAATATTTGGAGGGAGGCTGAGGAATATTTCATATTAGCTGAAGTACCCGTCTACGACGGCGGATAAAAGATCAATACTTGGATAGCAGCTGTTTATAATGGTAGTAAAACGATTCCTTGGTACTGATGGTGAACTGGTAAGTGATGTTTCCGTCAGAGTCAAGTTAAACGAAACTG
>VCCN01005204.1:4678652-4689877 GCA_006491835.1 Architeuthis dux | reverse complement strand
CCTCCAGGTCCATGGGACATTTGTTATTGTACCCTCTTCCATGGCACTGGCCACAAGCAGTAATGCAAGCAAGCCCATTCTTGCGACAGCAGCAGGAAGTGGTTCCACACGGACTTTTCGTCGCTGTTTTACAGTTGCATCGCACCACACTCAATATTTCACCCGGTGCTGGAAGTAAATATAATTGAATCTGGTTGAAGTCGGTTGTATCGTGAACTTAAGACATTTTCATCTTGCTCAGTGAGTTTGCCAGTTCTGATTCCAGGATCATCTGTATCATTCCCCGTAAGCTGAACTTTTGGGGAACTCTGCGTGGGAAAATCATATGCAAAAGCTTCATTATAAGTGCAGTATCTGCTAGAAAGTGACCCCTTAGGGCCCGGGAAATTGCTTTCTCAGCAATCATATGTAGAACAATGTTTTTACTGTAGATCGTTTCCAGGAGAGTCTCGAGTCCTGAACCTTCCATAATGGCAACAACGCTTCCAGCAAAACTCATCAGGGTATGGAATCCTCCTAGTCTGATGACTATTTTTAGCTTCTGTGCTGTGGCTATTTCTACAGCTTTATACCATAGAGGTTGACCATTGTTGTGCAAGGTGTGGGCAAGTTGATTTTGTCCTCCTTGATCACATGTAGGTGTCTAGCGTATATACAATTTTCATCACTGGGGTTCAAGTCAATGATCGGCAGCAGGGGGATGATCTTCCATGTAAGTAACCTTATCCATGAAACCACTCCAATTTAGCCTTGGTTTTGAAGTATCACAATTATTAGGTAAGCCTGGGCAGTGCCACAGCAGGTCAATTTTAGATGATTTTTCAGATACCTGATTAAAGTTCACAGGTGAAAACGTCACACTTTCCATGGCGGATGAGGTATGATACTGGTATTGATGGATCATGACAACATTCCCAGTTGGCAGGTTGCTTATCTTTACAACTTTTGTGAAGCGCTTGATCTTAAGGGTAGGAATTACACTGTTTCTAACAGCACAGGAAATAATTCCCATCCCATGAAAAGTTCCCTGTCCATCTAGTGTATTTAGATTGTGATCTACTTATCAGAGACCCATTGTGTAAATCCATCTTCTGCTTTATTTTCTTTATCGAAAAGGACAGACTGTTTGAACCGTACCACTTCGTTGTAAGAGAAGGCAAAACCTAGTTGCGACAGTTCCATTTAGCCATTTCGACCCCATTACACTTGACACTTCCACACCGAACTGAAGAATCACACTGTTTGGCTTCAAGGTCTTCAAGATGCATTGTCTTGCTTGCTTAACCTTGGATGTTACAAGCAGCTCCATTAGGTACTGAAGGGATGGAGGAGGAGATTTGGCACAGTTCTCAATATCGGACTTCGATAGGATATTTAGTGCTCCTAATTTCATTCTTTATCAAGCTGGCAGCAGCGGCAATGGTTCTTCTGTTCATCTATGTTTTCTTTTCTGTCCTTAAAAATGTTGACATCAAAAATATAAAATCAAAGTGTAGTATCTGTTCGAAGCTTTCATGGCTTTACAGTTCGGATCAACACTGCCAGGGATTCGTCCCGGGATCCTTGTCGCTCAGGATTCATCCTGAGAGCTTTGCACAGGATTCGTCCTGTGACCAACGACCAGCTTGCCCCTTGGGATAGAACCCCTCCCTGCTTGCACGTTCACGTGCAGGATCCCACCATAAAATGAGCTTGTGTCAAATTTGCCGCCATGGGGAGGCAAATAAAGATGGTTGACAGTTTCTAATATAGTAGGTTTTGGTATGTTTCTTCCTTTTCCAGACATTCCATTAAAGGGATTCAGATGGCTACATCTGAGTAGCCAGAGGAATATTTTCATTTAAAAGCTTGATGTCAAGTCTTACAGCTGGATTAATAATGATGTGGCATGACATCATCTGATGACAAAACCGCAGTCAGACGACCTCTGCCATGCACAGTATAACAAAGACATTGGCTTGGGTACATTATTGTTGAAAAGAATAAAGTCACCATTTGTGTATCAAATCATCTGAGCCAGATTGACAGTTTGGGTCACACTACTGGCTTTTTAATTGTTTGTGTTTTGATCCTAGGCTTACATGCACAATAAAAGTCAGAAATGGTTTGACCATGTTTTGGTCACCAGATAAGTAAAGTGTCATCTGATAATATAATACTACAGGCACCCCCGCCCCATCATAATGCGGTTGTTGGGGTCTAAGAAAGCCATCCGTGTTATAACCAAACCACGATAACTGCAGGGTGGGTATGGGCGATATTGAGGGCGGTCGATAGATGAAAGACGGCTATCATCATCCTTTAGTTTAATCTGCACTTCTTCTCTCCGATGAGACGTCTCGTCGCAGGGTTGTACATTTACGGGAGAGATGAATCTGTGGAGGGGAAATAAAACATTTTGGTCCATACCGGAGAAAGGCTCTCTCACGTGGCTGGATAGAAAGACGACACAATTCATTATTCTCGAAGAAAATATGGATTGCATTTATTTCCGTTGATAGCTTCGATGCAGAGTCACAGATCAACAAAGGAGTTGTATTCTGTTTCGTTAAAATCTTCCTAGTTACATTACTTTCGGTCTGACGGTAATGGTAACAGTTCAAACCAAAGCGCTGTTCCTTGCCCCACTCTAACTGCCGGCCGATTTAAAATCACTGCGCACTAAAAAATCTCTGGTTCGGAATATGTCACCTTCCAGCCGAGCGCACTAATAATACTATCCTCCCAAATTCAAGTCTTCTGATAAGCGAACACACGAACACACAACCCTAGTCTATTTCATTACATATCTATCGTATAAAAACTAAGTGAGATTTGATCAAATAAACAAAGGCATTCTTTAATGTTTGTTTTTTATTAAATAATAACACCAAATACTACAATATATTACAAAATATACCAAATTTCAGTATTTAAAAAGAAAATATTTACAATGACATAACCTTTTCAACCCGTAAGTTCATAGCGCCTTCAGATAGCGTATACATTACAATATATGACAAGCTCAGGTAGAGAGAGAGAGAGAGAGAGAGAGAGAGAGAGAGAGAGAGACTAAGAAACTATTTAGTCACACTCCCATTTAGCAGGACGCTTCTGGCTGATGTGTCGATAATGCCGGCAGAATCCCTCTGTGACTGACAATGGAAATGGGTCCCTTATTTTAAGCGTGTGTGTTTTCTTTGGCTCCTCCTTTCGCTAATATCTTTACTTCTGTTAATTATACTTTATCTATAATACATCTGTGCTCCGTGATAAGCCGGCCCCCTCATCTATCACTAAACTATGCTGGCTTTGTCAGCCATCATCATTTTCGACTTATCTTGGACTCCTGCTGAGAATTTCGGCTTTTCATCTCTTAGACTTTTTGTCTCTGTTTTGCTAGATAAGCTGTCCATTGTGAACCATGCTATAACGAGCTGTGTTATATTGGGGGACACCTGTATTTCAAACAGTATTTGACGACAAGCCTGTCAGGGTAAAATAAATTCCTTCTAAATGATGGCCAAAATGAAGCCAAACTTAATGCAATTGAAAAAGGCATGAACTTCAAAACTCTTAGTTCCCCAAACTATTACAAGACATGTGGAGATTTAGAAAGACTAGATAATAAAAGATAACTCTTCTCTTTATAACATACAGAGGCTGATTAGTAAGGAAAGGAATTCCCACAAAACAGAGATTTGGATAGGATCTTGTTTTTGTCTTCTCACCAGGAAGCCATGTTGGAATATAAGATAAGAATGAAAATGATGTTGCATTGCAGATTTTACAAGTATAAACTGAGCATTGATAGTTGACTCTATGTCTCTACTGGATATTTTATTTTACTAGCCCGTACCAAAGGTGCATGTTTGGAAGTGACCAGATGTTATGGTGTGTGGAGCAGCCTGCCATAATAGTCATGCAAAACAATTTTCCCTCTGTTGTACGGCTGTGAGGTATTTCGTTTACTTTTTTTTAAGTGTTGTCAATTTAGATATTTTATATCTAAATTTAGATAATTCTAAAGAGCAGAAGTCAAGGGAGATAATTTATAAAAACTATGAAGCACAATCTATAATCTTTAATTTTTAAAAAATTTTATTAGATTTCTTGAGAACTGCTGATCCAAACAAACTCGACACTGCACTGCCTTGTGTGCTGACTAATATATTTGGTGAATGTCAACTTCGTACAATGTCCAGTTGTCGAGTAACCGGGGTGCATGCACACACACTCACACACATTGATCAATTGTAGTGAGATGTAAGTTCATATTAGCACATGCAAAGTTGAAATTTTTTCCATGGAGTTTTCACTACGTTAAAAAATCAGTCACAACTTGTAATAAAATGCTTGGTAGGTTGGTGGCATTAGTAATGAATCATGTGTTACTTTGTCGTGGGTAAGGATATAACTACTACAAGTACTAGAAGCAATACTTTTTATAGACACATAATAATTTTATAACAATAAACACTTGATTTAACTTTTATGAGTAAAATATTATTTAGTTTAATTGTAAGTTAGTTAGGTCACAACTAGTAGTAAAATAATCAAACAGTTCATACGAACTGCCTGAATGGATTTAAGTGTTTTTAGTATTCTTTATTCCACAGTCTACAGGTGTAGCTCAAAATCTTACAGGTCGAGTCGGTACCTCATGTGTGATATGACCCACAACTTCTCGGCCATAGAAACAGAGAATAGAAAACCTGTTTCAGAAAGTTAACCAAACAGGTTAAACATATGTATCTAGTTTTAATAATAGGCCATGTGGATTTATTTATTTATCTATTTGTCATCTGTCATACAAAGGGAAGCAAATGACGTAGTAAAACAGAATTATATGTTCTGATGACATAGTAAAAATGTTGAATTTAAAGAATAATACAAATATAAAAAGTAATAAAAACAAAAACAAAAAATAATAAAAATCCGTTTGTGGTCAACAGAACGCTGATCTCCAAGCACACTGCAATGCACATCTCTATTATCCACGTATATAACATACAATGTGTATCCATATGTTTCATATATGCGCTCATTTTTGAGGGCATGTGTAAACTGGTGTTTCATAAATATATTCAAGTTCTTAAGAGAAACTTTCATGTCTTTTAAAGTCAGAGATTCCCTTCCACTGAGACATGGTCAATGAATTTGTAGTAGCAACCAGGATGATTGAACCCAAATCTTATGCTCATCATTTCACTGTTTCAATTATTGTATTGTACAACTGTAACTACACCGATGTACATAAACAATCTTTATTTGTCTCTGAAGTCTCAGTACAACGTGAAAACTGCAATATAAGCGATGAAGCCGCGAATTAGGCAAATAAACAAGTGCAGTTAAAAACATCATAACAAAACATACATAACATTTGAACGCAAAACGGCATACAAGCGAGACAAAGCCACAAATTAAAACAGAGAAACAAGTGCGGTTCAAACAGCAAGAATCGACACTATTAACATACATAGCGTTTGAACGCAAAACGACAAATACAAGCGAAATGATTAATTGTTTTGTTTAACAGCACATCGACCCTTGGTGGGTCATTTAGTGCCGAATTCATTAGGGTGGAGAATCCCAAATCACTGTCACTGAAACAAATGCCACGGAGACCGGGATAATTCAAAAGCTTCTCAGGACGAATCCCGAGCGTTCTAATGGTGATCACCTTCCGACCAGCTGGCCAAGATATCCTGTGCAACTTCTCCCAGATATCCGAAGATACCCGAGCATGCCACGAGGACCCCCGAAGGGCCGCTGTTCTCTGAACTTCGAGGCCATGGCAGTTTCGAAGATCAGATACTACACTTTGATATTAGCCAAAAGGCCGACCTACATGCGAAATGAACACGAACAACATGAATCAACGAATATAACATACGTTTGAACGCAAAACGACAATACAAGCGAAATAAACACGAAAAGCGTGAATCAACAAATTGATAAGGAAGGCATAGCTTCTAGCATGAAGCTTACAGGTGTAGCTATATCGTAGTTTACAATAAATCGAACTTTTAAGCATAAAAGTTCGAACTGTAAGAATGGACCATACTAAATTTCTCTCGTTGCTTTTCTCGACAGAGCTGTAGAAACAACGGCCCGAATTGAAAGTTATATACAAAACAACCGAAGCCAAAATGAAGGTAAAGACTAGTCAAATTCAATTAAATGAAGTGCATAATTGTTTTATTTACCGTGTTCGCCTTCTGACCGACTGTAGATATAATTCAGGATGGACTGAGGAGCTCAGAAATAAGTGGAGGTATCTGGAACGCTGGATGAGACTCTGACCGGTGTGATTTTCACGGGTCCTTATATAGGGCGATGGGAACGGTCTGTGTGTGTGTGTGTGTGTGTGTGTTGAACATGTGTTCTTAATCATCCAGCCGGACAAATGAATGTCTCACTGTAGCCAGTTTTGTGATTAAACAGTATGTGTCCAGCTCTGAATTCAGATCCTCACAAAATCCATTAGAGAAACTCACCTTAAGATAAAACGACCCCATGTTGATCCGGAGTTGCAAGCCGGGAGATTTACAGTCTGTGAGTGGCAATTTAAAACCCATTGGGGAAATTATCCCTGAGCCGGCATCCTGACCTACTTAAAAGCTCATTAGCAAGATCATATCAAAACTTTGTGATTGGTGGGTAGTGATTTTTGGTGTGGGGGTGATTTTCAAAAAACAAAAAACGTTTCTTCTAAACAGAATAAGGAGTACATCTGTGTGTGTGTGTGTGTGTGTGTGTTGCTCCATTGGTATGCGCGATGCATACATACATACAGGCAGAATCACTTAAAACTATAGAAACCTATGTTGACAATGTTGACAGTTTTGGTTGACAGTTTCTAATACAATTTCAAAAGAACATCCATTTATTTCAGCTAGTATACTAGTGTAACGGTAGCCAGTTAGGATAGGAACTTGGTCAGATTTTAAATCTGTGTTAAGCTGCCTACGTGACCAACTGGAGGATCGTGTTACCAAAGAACCGTTGGGAATTTGAAAAGGGGGAGGAGTTATGACCATTAGCATATATAAAGGCTAGATCGAAACAGAAGGGAGGGAGTTGGGGTCGCGACCTGAAACGGGTTCGCACTTGACGGCGTCGTCGCCCGTCATGGTGGCGGTGACAGCCCGTTAGAAGCAGTGACCAGTGGGAAATTTGAATCCGTAGTAGTAGCAGTCCTGAAAAGTGATCAACTCTTTTAAACAACGACATGCAACAGAATTTCCGTACCTCAACGAAATCCACAGACCAGCCCAGAAATTGACCTGCGTAGTACGGAAATAAAACCTCTTTAAATTTGAAGATCCGTGAATTTTGTCGTCTTTTCTCTCCACACACGTGGGAGAGTTTTTTTTTGTCCGGAATGATTTTCCCTCCACAGAGAAATTTGGCTCCCTTCAGACTGCACACACATGGGTTTTCTGTATTGCAAAAGAGCTTCTGAAAATGATGAATGAAACTCGGCGAAATGTATCATGGCTTATCTTAATGATAATAAATATGTTTGAGATGTAACACGCTTTTCTCAATCTTTCATTTCCACATTGTCACATTACCTCTACCAAACAGAACATGTGTTTCTTAAATTAGGGTTCGAATAATGTGGTAAAATATTCTTCTTGAAATGTTTTATGGAGTGCGAACATAAGCAGAGACTTAATGCTGCGTTTATCCCGGTCGTAAAATCTCTTTTTTTTTTTATTTCCAATTCGTTTTTTAAGACTTTTTAATATTTATTCTCTTCACTTAAGAAGTGGCTGATGGAAGTGTACGGGATCGTACTATTACCTCAGGGTTATGACCTTGAACTTCATTTGCATACTTAAGTTTTGCTAAACTGACGACGAGAGAAAAGAACAAATGACCTTTTTTTAAAAAGTGTTTTCTTCTCGAGATACTAAGAATCTGTGATGAGATCAAAGGAGACTGTAAATAGTTGGTTACTCTAGCCACAGAGAAAATCTCCATTTGGTTATTTCATTGATTATATAGGTATCCCTGCTTTTCAAAAGTTTGCTTTGTGCAAAAACGAAAAGCGAAAATAGCGTTCAGGGTCTGTTTTGCAGTGAGCCATTATATAAGCAGTGCACACCCTCTTATTCTCTCTCGTACATCCCAGGGGCGGATCCAGCCTGTTGAGCTGACTGTCTTCCAAAATCGTGTGGGGGGGGGGATTATGTATCCAAGATTGGTTAAAATTGTGTTTCAGGGCATATCAGCCACTGAAATTAAGATAAATAAAGATTTTCGGAAAGATTCTTAGGGTCTTGAAGATTGTCATGTGTTGAGACGAAAAGATTTAAAACCCGGAAGAAGCTCAGAAAACAGTATAAATAAAAACTTTCGGAAAGATTCTGAGGGTCTTCCGGGGTCTTCTGGAAGACCCTCAGAATTTTTCGAAAATCTTTCCCACTGTTCCACATCCCAGTCTCCTTGCATCCTAGTCTCCTGTATCTCCCACCAGCCCAACCTCCGACAACTCAGCCTAATACACCATCATCACTATTTTTGATATGGAAACTGTAGAGGTGGATTGTTATCTGGGTCGTCAAAACTGTTTCCTGTGAAAGGTTCAGAAGTCAATAGTTATCGGACTTTGCAGTCTGATCTGTAGTCTGCTAAATAGTGTGAATAACTAACTAACCCAGAAAGTTATATAGGTATGCGAACAAAGAACTGGGAGAGTCCATTCTGCACACATTGAATGGGTCAGAGTCATGTGAGAGTCAATAGTCAAGTATTTATACCCATGCATGTGTAGAAGTCACTTTTCTATAGCAGTAAACAGAACACCACTCAGTAGAGCTCTGATACACAAGGTAGATAACTTTCGTCTCCTCGTATTTCTCTCTATGCATATAGAAACCATAAAGTTTTTTCCCATATAAGTTAATGGTAATTTATTCTTCGCTTTACGTTTTTCATAGGAATGATCTACTTTAGTTGTTATCTCTTTGGCAGCTGTTATGGTGCGGTGTAGTGATATCGCAGTTTTATAATGCTTACCAACTATTTATTAACAAAACTAATTTTATTTCTTCAAGTTTGGAGAGAGACTAGTTGTCTGTACCCTGTAAGACTTGAAACTTGTCAGATGAGTTAGGCAGGAGAACTCACGTTAAATCTGGTTGGAAATACATACAGGCAGGCAGAACCACTTAAAACTCTAGAAAGCTATGTTGACTAAGTTGACAGTTTTGATTAAGAGCTGATTGTTTCTTTCCCATCTTCTCTCTTATTAGAAATCGTCAACCAAAACTGTCAACATCAACATAGGTTTCTTCAGTTTCTAAATGGGGCTGGCTGGCTGGCTGGCTGACTGGCTATCTATGTATTTGTCGTGCATACAGGCCGCACCAATGGAGCTAGAAGGCTGACAATTTAAACATTTACTCCTTATTATGTTGAGTGGGGAGGTCAATTTACAATGTAAGTTTAATGCTAAATTGGTCCCTTAGTATGTGTCCGGCAGTGTTCAGTGTTTTTGAAAATTCGGACTTTTTTTAGTGATCACTGCCCAACAAAAGGCAAGAGAAGTAACTTGTTCATTGATCACCCCTTTTTTAATTTTTTTAATTGATCACCTCCAAAACATGGCATGCTGTCAAAGGACATTGGTCACGTGACGGTTTCTATTGAGTGACTAACCAGACCTGTAGCTACTACCAGTCATCCAAATGTTAGCCCTGATCTTGTTGAGTCATCATAATCTCTGAATATACAATAGATTATTCTTCTTCACGGGCAGACAGGCATATCATCTGTCAACTGTCTTGCTTTTGATCTGTTCATGTCACTAATTATGAGCAACCATTTGCCTGCACTGGAACTTTCAAGTGTTTAACTACTTCTTCAACTGTCACGGATATTATCAATCACTCCGTGGAAAGCATATTCGACTTTATAGTCCTGGGGCTCTAATAGAGCCGAGCCATAGCAGAGGTTCTTTATGATTACGGCAATGTTTTTTTACTGACCATGAAATCATGTCCGTCGCGAGATTCGAGACTTTTGCCGGTGGTTCTCGGCAGAGAATGGAACACAACTCCGCATAGAATGGAAATATTATTGCTATCATTAAATCTTATTAAATCTTACTGCTTCAGTAGACTGTGGTTTTTGGAGAATGCTTAATACCTATGGTAGAGACAGACAGGCAGATACAGAGTCATAAAATACATTTTTTTAAATTAAAAAAAGAAGGGGGCAGCGGACAACAAAACAAAGAACAAGTAACGCCCCCCCCCCCCGACAAAAAGAAAAAAAATTGAACACACCCACTACAAATAACAAGACATGAAAAAGAACTTTCTTAGTATAAATTAGAGTTTCTAAATTAAGTTTGCACCCACTTGAATAATCCAGAGAGTGAAACTGGTTGTTCCATAGGCTAAGCATATATTTCATATTAGAGCTCCGTGGGAATTTTTGAGTTGACTAATGAAACCAATTGGATATGCTAGAAGAACCTTCAGTGAGTAAGAATGTCTTGGATAGACATTCCAGATTAGTTATAAAAGAATGTTAGCGTTCTTTCCATCTGTATTTCCACACAATATCTCCAAAAGCTCTGAATGAATTTCAATGAAATTTTGTCGAACGGTGGGCAATAAGCCACGAAAGAAGTCAGGAAATTTTAGAACAAAAGTTTTATGTCTGCTCTCCTTTTGTTGTAAACCATTTCGTTATCTTTGCCTCTGCTGGAGTCAATCGATCGGACGTTCTTTTAGACATTACGGTCGTTGAATTGAAAATCCACAGAATACAGTATAAGAAAATCAAGTACCTCTATGACTGAAATCTTTAAGATTCCGTCAAAACCAAGCGCAAAACACATCTACCTTAGAATCGAGTGAACTTGAACAAGCGAAAGGAATTCTTTATATTTATGTGAATGAATTATATACAGGTTTTACTTATATTACATATATATACAGTTGTGGTAATCAATTAACAAACATGAAGTGTTGTAAATTTTGATTGGCAAGTAGAGAAAGTTAATAGGTACTCACCTTCATCACCTCCATTCACACTGGTTAATGTGTCCTGCTTCATTCAAGTATCCATTCCTATTCAAACAAGACTCGGTTATAGAAATAGACCTTACCTGAGTCTCTTTGTGAAAATGTGACCAAGGTAGACAAGTCCCAACAAAATCGACATTACTGTTGTCAAAGATAATCGTGTATTTCTAAAACAACCATGCGCGTTGGGAATTAAAG
>VCCN01005204.1:4659747-4678212 GCA_006491835.1 Architeuthis dux | reverse complement strand
TTCTCTATTCTCATGCAAAGGGGAATAAAAGAGAATAGAAAAATGTCCCCTCGTTGGGGGAGCCCCCCAACGAGGGGACGAGGAGTCTATAAACAGGTATGTGCGGAGAGGAACTCTGGACATACTAAGTTAAAACTTAAGTTTTATTTTTCATAGAGGTGTGATTCGGATCTCGGCTCAAATATGCTCAGAACTCTACAACCAGTTCCGGCATCTACCAACTATGGAATCTTCACGGCCTGTGGTTTAATCACGGTCAACATTTACTGTCGGAACATTTCCGCAAAGGGGTGGCAGACCCCGAAAGCTAGGTCGCATTAACCAGGAGAAGGAAACTCCTGTCAAACCTGCAACATTGAAGTCTTGTTGCCGACCATAGCACTCAAACCCTTTGTTTAAAGTTGATATACGTCTAACATTTTTGGCTTCTTCAGCTGTATCAGTCGATCAATTTTCTCTATATCTACAATATTTGCATGTGGCTGACAGGTCCTCAGGTGATCATATAGAGTCACTTGCCCCATAAAGGGTTAAGGCAGGTCCTAGAGCATGGGGGAAAATGCGATCAGCTGCGCCACGGGTTCTGGGCTCGGAGAAAAACTGCGACAACTGACTTAAGCTAACAAACTTGCATATTTGTATACATCTGCCTGGTGCGAGGATGTGGTAATCGAGAAACCACGGAGTCAAACTGTTTTCCCTGCCAGGGGCGTTATCGTCAGCTCCATGTGACATCGCCAGCTAATCAAAACGTTCCACGCACCACCCCCTCGGACCCGTATTTGGGAGGTAGTTAATTTGCATACCCAATGAAAAGGGTCCACCGACGCTTCTACCTTCGAGTGGAAAACAATACATTTCGTATCCAAGAATGTTGGTTCCCAGGTACTAGCTTCGCAATCATATCTGACCTCGGGGGTTCAGACAACAATAGGACGGCCTTGAGCTGCCTCTAGGTATCTGTTCATCTTTTAATTCCTAGCGCTTCTTGGATTTAAGCTGGGCGCTTTTTATGACTAGAAATTGACCCCCGGGCCAATCTCTTGTAGTGAAATACTCTCTGGTTGTGAGTTCGTTTACTACTAGAAAGACAGAGGGTACAAGAGACAGACGTTTTGGCATGAATGGTACTGAACAAACGGGGGTATGTCAAATTAGCCAGATCAGGTTTTGGGCGTGGTATCATATAGGTTAGGCTCACTGGGCTAGAATATGGGTCAAATGGCTGACCGAGATCACGAGAGAAGTAAGAGAAGAAAGAGAATGCGACCAATCAGCTTCGTATATTTTTAGGGGGCCCCGTCTATTCAGATCCTGAGTTAGTTAGGGAATTCGGGCATAGCAGCAAAAGGGTCAACATCTCTGGTCTGCGGTTCACACCGCACCCTGGTACGAGAGTGAGTGGGCGAAGAAGAGAGGAATAAACAAGGTTAGGACTACTATGTTAGCTAGCGGATCGAACCTAGAAAGCTACAAGCAGTGTAAAGAAACGGAATTCAACACTTCGATTGCTCTGCAAATCTACTTCGCGTCGCTGCCGTTTGTATGTGTCAACAGAAATAAAGAGGACGCATCTTTCCTGGAAACGACTTGACTTTGTCATATTTCTGTCCGACCATGTGGGAGGCATTTTGTCTGCATGGGCCAACTGTTTCGTTTCATTCCACATATTCTTCTCTCCCATAATTGTCGTTTAAGCCGGAGTCGATCATCCGGCCGGAAACGGGAGCATCATCGAAAAGAAATGCACTTATGCATATTTGGAGACCCACAACCCGCGTGTCTTTTGCATATTGACATGTCCAACCGGTTATGGTACATGTCACTCAGTAACAACAATGATTTACATCTAACTGAGACAACGAATCTCCATGAAGCTCTCAAAAGAAGAAGGATTCAAACGAAGAATCAACCTAGCTTGGTAGACTTTCGGTAGAGCAAGTTCAACATTCAAGAACAAAACTATATTATTAGTCTTGAAAAGAAGGGTCTACAACCAATGCATCCTCCCGATAGCCACCTATGGAGCTGAAACATGGAACCTAACCAAAAGATTGACCCTCAAACTGAGAACCATGCAACGTGCACAAGACAGGGTCATGTTGAACATCACATGGAGAGATCACAAGACGGCATATTATATTAGAGAAAAAATAATGTGGGGCCCCTTTATAAGATATTCTACAGGCCCCACACTAGCTAAATCCGGTTCTGCAAACAATGCAGTCTATATTGGGATGAGGAGACAAAGACCCAATCTAAGTAATGTATCTGTAATCTAATTACAAACACAAAATCAGACGTTGATCGGGAAGATGAGAGCATTTCAAATGCTATAACTTCGCTTTCTGTGGTTTAATAAATTATGTGTATTTACAGACCCAGAAACCACGAAGCAAACATTTTCTTTCTATCTATCTATCTATCTATCTATCTATCTATCTATCTATCTATCTATCTATTGGAAGATGTTATATGCTGATGATGTTACGTAGATCAAAATGGGTACAGATTAAGATTATATAAAGAACAAGAGAGACGCGTATTGATTGAACAAATATCTGTTTAATAAGAACAGGCAGCAGACAGTGACGTCACAGCAAAGGGACGTAATTGGCTCTACATGTAATAGTAATTGTATATGTAACAGAAGAGAGCCAGTTGTTCAGGTCTCGCCGAGGAGTCGATCTAAAAGAGATTTACATTTATTGTTCGTATCTCCACCTCATCCCACTTGACAATGAGGGGCAGCTCTCTTTCCAGGTAATATGGAACAGTTTGTACCACATGGTACCATCAACAGGGAGTTATCTCTGACCTGACGTGCTGGGAGAGGTTGAAAAGGAAATTAATCTGTGCACAAAAGGTTAGTTACTTAAAATAAAGTAGTACTTAATGAGTATACTCATAATTATAAATACAATAATAATATATTATCATAAGTATACTTATCCTCATTGAAAATAATCTCTTAGTGGGTTTTCCAAATACCACATCTGCATACCTGTCAAGTTTCAATGTTGAAAATGAGTGAGAATCGTAAATCATAGATTCATTCAATCTCACTTTCTTTGGCGGACAGGCGGTGTAAAAATTGTCGATACTCATTGTTGAACTTGCGATGTTACTCCTAGCATGTGTGCGAATGGAATGAATAGACCCTTTCGGCGTGCGTCAGATAGGGGGCCCTCAGCAAATCACAGTCCCCCGGTAGCACTTCCGAGCATGTTTAATTGGTTAAAATCACTAACCAAAAGATTCACACTTTTATAAAAATTTCTCACCTTTCATAAAATGTGTGAGAATTTTCCATTAATGCGTGAGACCGTGAGAACGTAACAAAATGTGTGAGTCTCGCGCAAAATGCGTGAGACTTGACAGGTATACATCTGTACATCATTAATTTCCTGTTCCGGTGTGTACAACACGGCTGCAGCCATGTTTGACGCTGACTACTAAAGATTAGAGGAACATGGTTCATGCCTTTGCCCAAGGGCTTTAGTGCGATGTGAACACGAAATGTGTCGTTAACCGTTAGGCCAACATTGCACAGACGCACGAAGCCTTTAACTTAACGGGTCTTTCAAGAGATAAGCTCTAACAACTCATAACAGCAAACAGTGATGGAAATGGGTTTTGGGAACTAGATATACGGTAATGTCTCCATTAGTAGACATTGAATATACAAAAAACCTGGAAATTGTGAAGTAGGTATACACCGTAAACCCCCCCCCCCATTCCCATTTATTTATCCCTGACAGTAAGCGAAAAGAAATTCGAACCATTCCAGCTTGTAAAACAATCCCAAAACAAGTTATGTGAGTCAAAAACCGGTGTTCGTGACTGGTCAGATTTTTTTTATTTATTTAAACATAATGAAAAATAATCTTGACTCCGGGAATTGTTTAGCACAACGGTTTATTATTCGAAGTAAATATCTTGACCGACTTTTTTTTTAAGAGACCAACTTTGCTGCATTACGTGACCCATATTATTACTTGAATACCATTTAACTCGATTTTTACCAGGCTATGTTCCTTTTTTCTTTTTTGACATCATCCTGTTTATATTGAATGAGAACTAATACCAAACATCACAAATGTTATAATTTCTCTTACTGTGGTTTAATAAATTCTGTGTATTTAAAGATAAATGCGCATATTTGCACGTACACAAATGCATGCACATATCCACGCATAGTAAAATGTTAGACTATATATATATATATATATATGAATGAATGAATGGCTTGGCTTCGCGAACGAAGATTTTGGGGATAGTTTTCCACAGCATTTGAACCATAGACGACGGGGCCAATGTGCGGAGTAAACCTCCAGCCTAAGCAGTGTAGTTTTAAGGTGAAGTGCGACTTGCCCAGGATCGACCCCACCCTTGAAATCCGCGGGTTACATCCTATGGGCCACCGGAGTGGCGTGGGTTGGAGCAGAGCCCATAGGTCGTAGGTTTGACAGGAGTGTCCCTCTCCTGACAGATGCCGGAGCTAGATGCCGACAATATGAAATCAAATTATGGATATTTTTTATATCCGACAGAATATGATAATTATAAAGACATTTATTAGCTGTCTTTATAATTATCATATTCTGTCGGATATACAAAGTATCCATCATTTGATTCCATACTGTCGGCATAGAGCACCACATTATATTCGTGCCTAAATACGAACATGAGAGTAGAGAGGCCAGCAAAGTGTAGGATTAAAAGACTCGTTTACTGACCCACGGGCACAAATCGGTTAGCCTTTTGCTCCATCTGTTGTCCCTTCTTCTAGCTATGTGCCTAGCCCATTTCCATTTTTGTTGCTTAATTACTCAAGTGCGATATCCTTCACCCTGGTCCTCTCTCGGATCCATGTCGATATTTTTCTATCGCTAAGGGGTTATTGCTAACATTGCTCTTTTCATTGCCCTCTATGTGGTTCTGAGTTGGTTTTCGAGTGTTTTTTAAAAAGTTTCCAGGTTTCGCACCCATACGTCTTAGCTGGTATTATGCATTGATTGTATACTTTACATTTTAAGCATATTGGCAATTTGCTTTTCTGTATGTCTCTATTTATATCAAATGCTTTCCAGTCAATCGTTATTTCACTTCCGTGGTCTTTCTAGCTTTATAGCCTGACCTAGGTAAATGTATTCCTTAAATTATTCTAAGGCTTCACCCGTCTATCCGTATGGTATTTTGGGGGACTGATTGTTGTTCATACCACCGGCAGGACTGTTTGTGTTTTCTGATTCTCCTGGCATTCCTCCAACAGATGCTGTCTTTGGCGTTATGTTAAGTTGATCGTCGTTACCTGTAGAAAAGACAATGAAAAAGCATTGAAGGATGGCCGTGTTAAAAGAAAACGTCTGTAACAAATGTGTGTTTTCCTAATGTCCTATACGAGACTACGATATACCTAGAGTTGTTCAGAATATTAATCATATTGTTTATGTTGTTAACACAACGTTTCGGCCTTCCTCATGTGTACATTACTGCATGGTTTCATTCAGATCTGGGGTTTTATATATGGACTATTGAAGCAGGAACAATAATAAAAAAGAACAATTTTTTGTTCTGTTCATCTTTAACCCTATTTTTTGGCTTTCTCTATTTAGATCACTTAATATGTTTTGTAGATCCTCCGCAGTTTCTGATATTAATGCAATACCATAACAGTACCTTAAATTGTTCAAATATTCCCCGTCTATGGTTACTCACACGTTTCCCAGACTGTTTTCCGAATGGTGCTTTCAAGGCTCGCTGTAAAGAGTTGTGATGATATTATATCCCCACGTCTTACTCCTTTGTCAATCTTTATCTTGTTAGTATCTTTATGAAGTCTAATTATTACAGTGCCATTTTCGTATATATTCTCAGTTACTTTTATATAATTCTCATGTATACCTTGTTCTCACATTGAGTTGAAGAATGCCATGTGTTCTATTGAATCAAATGCTTTTTCATAGTCTACGTAAGCCAAACAAAGTGGTTTGTTGTATTCTATATAACTTTTCGATTAACTGGTTTAATGGGTGTACGTGGTCTATTGTCGAATAGAGTCTGCCTGTTCGCGCGGTTGGTTTTCATCTAAAGTGTTTGTTAATCTATTTGTAAGTATTTTCGAGAATAGTTTGTAAATGTTAGGTGGTAAAGTAATTGCCAAGGTCGTTATCGTCTCCTTTCTTGTGTAGTAGGATCACTATTCCTAGACATAAGTTTTGGTGCACTTTCTTTTTTCCTAAGCATTGTGTGAATAGTTGCGCTAGTCCTTTGTGATAGACCTCACCCGAATCTTCTAAAAGATCTATCATTATGCCATATGCATGTATAAGTGTATGACTATATGTGTAATAGTGGGGCCAAGTATGCATATACGCGTTCCAGATATCTCCACTTATTGCGAAACATGGAAATTAACAAAATGAGCTGAAAACATTTACTGTCACATTGGTGCCCATGTGACAGTAAACGAAGTAGGAAAAGACTGACATGACAATAGATTGGGGGAAAAGACTAACCGATTGGTGCCCATGTGACAGTAAACGAAGTAAGAAAAGACTGAAAGGAAAGAGAAAAGCCGTTTAACTGCATTTATTAACAAAACTAAATAATCCATATATCTCATGCTGCAGAATGGGCCAAAGAAAAATACTTCAATACTCAACCCGACTTAAATTGTCGGCGGAACAAAACAAAAGCACTAACATTGTGGAGAATAACAATTCTGAAGCTGGACAAAGTGTTAAAAGGTAGATTGATCTTTATTCATTGAGTACATCACAGTGTAAATAGATTATTCTAATCTGTTTAACACTTTAATAGATTATTATTCATTGAGTGGATCGCAGAACAAATAGAACTGACAGTATCTTGAAACCAAATGAGTAACACAACACTAAGAACATTGGTTGGCCATATTTGTTTAGCCCGTAAATCTAAATTTCATGGGAGTATTTCTTCGTGCTTAAACGTCTGTAGATTAGAAGTGGTTCATTGGCTGATTGACCAGTTCAATTGTTTTTATCAGGATTTTATCAAGTGCATATTTTGCAGATCAGATTAGTAAGACATAAAAAGGTAGACAAAAACATGGATCGTTGTTTGGTCACTCGCTGTGATTAATATGCTGGTTTCTCGAACCATTATTAGTGGTTTTGACCCTAATGAAGAGTTCAATAACTAGAACCTTGAGTCGAGTTTGAAATATTCCGATTAATTTTTTCTTGTGTTTATGAAGAAAATAAATGCTATGTCTGTTAGATTTTTATAACAATTAATTGGGGATTGCCAACATCGTCGTCAAACGTGTTGATTTATAAATAAAGGAAATCAAGTGCTTTCATTGGAAATCTGCTAACAAGGATCACTGAAATTCTTCTTCCAGTATTCCCCTCTTCAAGTGGGATTGACTGTAGGATCATAGAAGCGTCTCTATAATGGCCGCAAGTTTTAGCGTCGGGAGAAAAACCTTTAGTATTAACTTTGAAGTAAAATGTTTACTTTTATCGTATATTCGTATGTCGACTTTTTAAGCATCAAGTATTTTCCCTATTGGATCATATCATTCTGTTTAGACCCTATGAACTTGACACTCTGGTGGACACAATGATGTCTTATGTTGGGGAGTCGACTTATCCGGCGAATATTGGACTAAACTTGAATTACACCTTAGTTTTGAGCTCGACGTATATGCTGGCGATAATGTGCATAATCTTTTTTTTTCTCACTTGGAATAGAGCTTCAGGTCTTCAATTTCTCTTTTCAAGCACTTCAGCCAAGACTTACTGTGTGTACCTATAGATAGTCTATAGATATGATCTCAACAGCTATAAGTCCATTCACGAAATAGCGGTATAGTGTATATAAAATGACATTCAAATTCGAGTAACTAAGATATATTCAGCTGGAAAGTCATTAAAACCATATAAAATGTCAATAAACTATGAAAATGAAAAATATTGAAAAATATTTTCAATTTCAGTGTTCTAGACGTTATAATATTAATTAAAATTCTAAAACTTTTTTAAAAACTTAAAATTTTAAAATTAAGTCTTGTGTATTGATGGATGTCTTTTGATGTACATGTGAAATATGAAAGTAAATAGAAGGAAATTTATATGAATTTTCCACCCATTTTCTCTAACATCAGTTCGGTCTTTGTTACTTTAAAATTACATTATTAAATACCCGACCAGTGATGGAAATGGGTTTGGGGGATTTGCCAGACTTGTTACTTTCCCCTTTCCTTTCCCCCCAGTATCGAAATGGTTACCACTTGGGGCAATCTTCATTCAAAATGTTTTAAAACAAGAAAACATTTATCAAACGTGTCCGGTGGGGATCCAAGGGCTTCGGACCCCCCCCCCCTGCTCGGACAAAGGACAATTGAAAAAAATTTCTTTAGATCTCTGGGTGAATACATGTTTTGAATAAAAACCCCAAATTAATCTTAAAAACAAAAAAATATTATACCCATTGTCTAATTAGACAATTTGGGTATTTTCTTAAATTGCCCCCCCTGCTTCAAATCCTGGATCCGCCCCTGTGTGTCTTACCTTATTTCGTATAATATATTTTAAAGATAGAAAACTGAGGTGACCTTTTACCTGAAAGAAAGAAACCAGGTGTGACTAAAGCCAATTGTAGTTTTCTCGTCATCAGTCGCAAATTAAACGTTTTTGTCATCCTCCATATTTAGACTGGTGACTTGGATTCAAAGTTCAATGAACAAAGCAAGAAATAATACTTTTTTATTGGCATTGATCCACTGAACAAACTATATTTAATGTAAAGCACAAGGAAAATACTATTAATTTCAACTGTGTATTATACTTTCCTGCTGAGTTCATTCAGCCAAAGATGTCTGAAAAGGTTGTTACCATGATTTTCCGTGTGTTTTGTTCCTAAAAAATGAATTCGGATGTGCCTTAAATAACAAATTGTGTTTTCTTTTCTATTTTTATTCTTCTTCATTTTATCTCATTCATGCATTTTTGCACCTTTTTAATTATTTTTCCTCTACTTGCCCCGTGTTCACTGTCCGCCCACTTTCGTTTTTTCCGGTTACCCTTTGACCTCTCATTCTTGACCTATGAACGGCACGTGATAATTTCGGAAGCAGTTTTGTCGCCTGATCGCATCTGATCTTACAACCAAATAAAATTAATTGCGTTTTAGTTCATTGTGATATGAACTCAGACAACAGTGAATTTAATGATTACTTTAGTATTGGCCTCTTTTTATTATCATTGTTCAATAATTTCCCATTTGAAATGCTTGTGCAATAAGCCTGACTGCCGCAGGGTCAAACTCACCACCTACTTCTATTCCGACTGAAGATGATTACTGAAACTTATGTATTGTATATATAATAAATAAATCCGTAAAGAATAATAAGACTTGTCTTTTTAGAATAATAAGACTTGTCTTTTTAGCTCAGTTGATAAGAAAGTCGCCTTCCAATCACATTGTCGTGATTTCAAATCACGGTAGAGAAATGTTAATTTTATATACAGGTTTTGTTTACCGTGACGTGATAGACAAACAGTGAAGAGTTTCCTCCCCTAAATCTGGTGAGGATTGTTCTTGTTGTTCTTGTTATGGGGGGAAATCAAAGTCAACTCCGACTTGGACTGGAGTTTGACTATAACAAGATTGGCTGCTTCAGGGTCAAACTCAACTCTGACTGAAGCTTAAATGACTAGGCTTATAAGTTTTCAAAATATTTCAACTTTTGTAAAAACAGTTTTCCTTTAACTGAAAAAACATCTTTAAATTTGGCCATGGAAGGGGACTTAATAAAATAGTATCTACATTTCTCTAGATAAATGGCATGGAAATCTAGATAATTCTAGATATAATTTGAAGCAATTCTAGATATAAACTGGAAAAAGAATAAAGCAACCAATGGGGGAAGGCGGGTCGAGTGATCCCAATTTTTCTTTAGAACTCTTCTAGCGGGGTTAGAATAAGAACACATGCCAAAGTTTCAGCCTCCTCAGAAGCCTTGAAGGGTTCTAATTTTGGTGAGGGTCATTGTTGTTGTCATTGTCATTGTCATTGTTGTTACCAGGGGAAAATAAAGATTCACCAGATCTCTCTATATCTCCTGAACTTGTCTAAATCGTCATGCCATCTTATTTTCTGTCGTCCACAGTTTTCCATATGGTTTCCTTTAAGGTTTTTTTAGAATTCGTTATTATTAATTCGGTCAATTTGAAGCTATTAGAAACCGTCAACCAAAACTGTCATTAAAACTGTCAACACATGTTTCTTCAGTTTTCAAGTTGGTCTGCCTGCCACGTTGTGAGTCTTGATGTCCAGCGGTTGTCATTTCCTGAGAGTCAAATACAGGCGACTGTTCCTTCATCCGTCTCTTTCTATCAGCAAGTTTTTTTAATATTGAGTATTGCTTGAAATCGCACGAGAAAATGCAGATATAAAGAAAAGCACCAAGCAATGTTTTTGGTAGACTGGTTCTTTTAAAAATTTTATTTCATTTTACTTATTAAATTTTAAAAAATCTCTTACTCAAAATGACCGGCTCATCAACAGAAATGTACGCCATTTTTAATAACCTTACGGTTAAGATTAAAGTAAGGTTATTAAAAATGGCGTACATTTCTGTTGATGAGCCGGTCATTTTGAGTAAGAGATTTTTTAAAATTTAATAAGTAAAATGAAATAAAATTTTTAAAAGAACCAGTCTACCAAAAACATGTCCACTCGGCTTCGAACCTGCCACCAAGTGGGCATAGCAGCGAGCATTTATGAACAGTACTTATTTACATATAATTCGAATTTGAAACATGTCACAAAATCGTGTCATCTTTTTTGTCCTATTTCCATCGGTTTTGCACCAGCGAATGCGTCATTTCCACTAAATGACACATGCTCAATAACAAGAACATTTATTGCAATCGCCTTTCTTTTGATGTATTTCTAAACAAGTGCATTTGAATAGAAAGGAGTCATTTTTGAGTAGAAATAATTTCTAAAAATAAACACAATGCTAGGCTTTGTGCAATTGTTGGAAGATTTTAGATTCATATTGTGTGCAAAACTTTACCCATTTGCATAGGCACCGACTTTTAGTTTTCCGAGGGAGGGCTCAAATAAAAAAAACGTTACGTTGAAGCTATTCGAATTAATTGCATAGAAACACGTATTATCAGTAATAACATTTAACGGTTACCATGCTTGTATCAAAGTCCATGATTCCCCCCAATATTAAAAAAAGAATGTTCAAAATAGATTAAATTCGCGTTAAAAGATTTTTGTTTTAAATACCTTCAATGTAAAATACATTCTGAACAAATTTTTCTTTTAAATACCTTCAATGTAAATACGTTCTGGACACATTTTGTTTTAAATACCTTCAATGTAAAATACGTTCTGAATATTTGTTTGTTTTAAATACCTTCAATGTAAAATACGTTCTGAACAAATTTTTGTTTTAAATACCTTCAATATAAAATACGTTCTGAACATATCAAACAAAAAAAAATAATTAAACAAATCAATAATTCCGTGTATTTTAAAAACCAATTGATAGTGTCAGATTTTGACGGTGCACCTGTGTTAAATTGTTTGTCAATTAATACCAGGAAAGACTCGGTCCCTCGACAATTTCCCCAGGGTAGCTCGAGCCCCCAGCCCCCACCCCCACGTAATCTTTCTCAAATGGGTATAGCCATTTGAGAAAGATTTTTCATCAGGTTGGGTGTAGATTGTATATCATCTCGTAACCCAGTGCAGGGTCGTTGGGGCACCATAGATGATTTCATCATGGGTGTGTCAACGGCGAGATACCCTCACTGAGCCCATCTCTTTTCAGGCTGATATAGAATCAGTGATGTTGGTGGCCTAGACTGTTTACCAACCATGGCAAACGAGCCCAGTCTGCTCTACTATTCACCCATAGCTGGGGAAGAAGAGGTGGGTTCATGCCTTTCCCAAGGGCATTAGTACAAATGAACGCAAATTGTCTAAGCCGGAGTTTGAACACGGCTCGGTGATTCCATTCGCCCGTGCCACACCTCTGATTTTTGCAACCCACTGCATCACTAAAACACGGACCTTCAGCAACAACAAGATACAAATACTTGCACAACAGAATTCTTTTAAACTTTTGGTTTTCGCTCTTCGTAAAAATACAAGCAAAGATAATTCGTTATTATTAATTCGCACAATTTGAAGCTATTAGAAACCGTCAATCAATACTATCACCAAAACGGTCAACATAGGTTTTCAAGTTGGTCTGTCTGCCTGGCTGGCTATGTATGTATGTATCATTCCAGTCATGAACAACTCTAGGCCGTCTCTTTTGCGCGATGTTTTAACAGTTTGTTTTCTTTATGGACACACCTTGTACCTGCATATAAAAAGTTTACAGACAATTGAGATAGAGTTTGGAGAGCTAATTTGACACATTAGAAACTGTCTGAAAAAAATATAATTTTTACCGTATAAATGATGGCCGACGCTGGGAGAATAAGTGCTGTGTCCCCTTTATGTGAAAATGGGGCGAAAGCCATTCTATTGTGAGCCAGAACCGCGTGGTATGGCGGCGGGGGGGGGGAAGAGGAAGGTTAATGTTTTAATGTTTTGAACTTGTTATAAATGTACCTTTATTTTTAAGGTCCAAATAGCAACACCCAGCATTAGACAGCAATAGCAGGAGATTATACAGTACACTTCTGAATGATGCAAGTCTCTTTAAAAGACACTTCACAGACACTCTTCTTAGAACCCGTCCTAAAAACCGGATCCTCAACGGAAGCTACTACAATTCGGTAATTCACGTCTGACGAGACGTGTCGACATCACAAGGTCACCCAGGATTCGGAGAACGAATTTGCCCACGAGGGAATGCAGTACCAAAGAGCTTTTATTTGCTCCTTCAACTAGTATACAAACAGACGTTTTTCGAATTTCACATTAACTACGAGGCTAAGTGTGAAGCCGCAATAAGGTGCAATCTTATTGCAACTCACATTTTTATATCGACCACGCTGTGGTATTTCGCAATGTCATTTCTTGTTGTTAATAAAACCCTAAAATGTAGGATTGCATTTGTTCTCCTTTGGTCGGCCGCCTAGCCCCCAATATTACACTAGATGAGAATTTCTCTCTCCGTCTGCATTATTAAGTGCAGTCGACAAGAAGTGCTGAGTAATTCTGATGATTTGGATGTATAGTTGTTACGGATGACATGATAAAAAGTGTCATTCAAGTAAAGAATAAGCTTAACTACGAAGTGTGTGTATTTGACTCCTGCCTATATTAGATTTTTATGATTAAATTATTTTCATCTGAATTTTTCTTCCCTCTTCAATCACAAGACTGCGACAATGGCACATTAGGAATTCATTAGAATGCTCTACATTATTAGAAACTGTCAACCAAAACATAGGTTTCTTCAGTTTTCAAGAGAGTCTGTCTGGCTATGTATGTGTCGTGCGTACAGGATGCACCAATGGAGCTAGAGTCTTTTTTGTTTTTTGAAAATTCCCCTTAAATAGGTTTTTTAGGGAGGGTTCAATTTGCAATCTAGGTTCATGCTAAATTGGTCCCCCAGTTTGTGTCCGGCAGCGTTCACGCTTGTTTTTTGAAAATTCTTTTCTTTTGATCATTGCCCGCAAAACAATGCGAAAGAAGTAACCTATCCATTGATCACCCCTTTTGTCAATTTTCTAATTAATCACCCCAACACGGCGTGCTGCCAAAAGACGTTGGTCACCTCTATTGAGTGACTAACCAGACCTGTTTTAGAAGTATTTAAAAAGTCATTCTTTCTGGCCCCACCCTTCCTCCCTCTTTTCTATTATTTTTCTGTGGATTTACCCTCTTCCACTCGCTTCTCTCTTCCACCCGCTTCTCTTTTTCTTCTTTTCTTCTTGTTCTTTGAGAAACAAATTGCCATGTGCATAAACAGATGTAAAAAGATTAAGAATTACACACATACGTATATACATGCATATATATATATAAATATATATATGTATGTGTGTGTGTGTGTGTGTGTGTGTGTGTCTAGAGACATATCTACTAACCGTAATTCTTTTTTTCTCCTCTTTTTGATGTTTTTAATTAAATTTGTTAAAAAATAAATTAAATATGTGAAGTCGGGGTCAAATGGATGCAAAATAACATAAATTCGGTTTAAAATTCTTGGTTTGGTTGCACTTAGTAACCTTTAAGAGTAATTTAAATCTTTGTTAGACCCCCCCCCCTATGACCCTTTCTTTCTTCTCCCTTTATTTTCCCCAGCCTTTCTCTTTTTTCTCTTCTTCTTCTTCTTCTTCTTCTTCTTCTTCTTCTTCTTTCTCTTCTTCTTCCTCCTCCTCCTCTTTTTTCTCTTCTTCTTCCTCCTCTTTTTCTTCCTCTTCTTCCTTTACTTTTTTCTCTTCTTCTTCTTCTTTCTTTTTTTCTCTTCTTCTTCTTCTTCTTCTTCTTCTTCTTCTTCCTCCTCCTCCTCCTCCTCGTCTTCCTCTTTTTCTCTTCTTCTTCTTCTTTTTTCTCTTCTTCTTCCTCTTTTTTCACCCCTGCCTTTTCCCCTCTAACGCGATCCCTATTTAATCCCTTTCAAAACTGAATTTCCATCTTCATCAATCTCCTTCTCTCTCTCACCCTCTCTCTCACGAATATCTATGTCCTCTCCCACACACCCCCCTCTCTATTCAATGCTTTCTTTACTCTCATCTGTTAATTTAGTTCATATGTACTCAACCTCATTCTTTCTTTGAGACTCCATCTTTCAAGCACTCTGCTTCCTAAAATAGAATCATTTCACTAACTTTTTAGAAAACATACTCCAATACAAAAAGAATGACAGGTCTGGTTAGTCACTCAAAAGAAACCGTCACGTGACCAATGTCTTTTGGCAGCATGTTGGGGGTGATCAGTTAAAAAATTGGAAAAAAGGGTTGATCAATGAATAAGTTACTTCTCTCGCCTTTTGTTGGGAGTTAATCACTAACAAAGTCCGAATTAAAAAAAGAAAAACCAGCGTGAATGCTGCCGGACACAAACTAAGGGACCAATTTAGCATAAACTTACATTGTAAATTGAACCCCCACTAAAATTCTAGGAGAGGGGGATTTTCAAAAAACAAAGAACAGTTCTCTAGCTCCATTGGTGCGGCCTATACGCGTGACACACACATACATAGCCGGCCAGCCAGACCTGCTTAAAAACTGAAGAAACATATGTTGACAGTTTTGGTTGACGGTTTCAAATACCACAAAAAAAGAAACAATCTCTGGTGGGACTCGAATCCTGACGTAGAACAATCAAGTTCCCAGTTAGATTACGTTTAAATATCTAAATAGGTCTCTGATCTTTTGACTGATTTTATTGAACGTTGTTTTTATATTGTATATTCATTATTCAACATAATCTCCTTCCTTGCCAATGCACTTAATCCAACGTGTCTCCGTAAATCACATAGATGAAACATTATACAGTGAAAATTTCAGATCAATATTCAACTAATAACTGTCAGGCTGCATATCTATTGATTGTGAAACTAGTGATT
Source organism: Architeuthis dux (assembly GCA_006491835.1). Taxonomy (NCBI): domain Eukaryota; kingdom Metazoa; phylum Mollusca; class Cephalopoda; order Oegopsida; family Architeuthidae; genus Architeuthis; species Architeuthis dux. Next base: position 4,662,671 of record VCCN01005204.1, on the reverse strand, counting down.
TCGTGAAATCACTAGGGATTTTATGAAATACCTGAACATTTCAGTAATTTCATGAAATCCCGCGTTTTACAATTAATGGGGTGACGGTTAACAAGCTCGTGATGTTGTCCATTACTACAGTAATGGGTTCGATCCTCACTGGGTGCACCATTTCTTTGTGTCAAACTAAGCTATACGCTGTAAATATTGAAGCAGAATATACTTGATATTTAATAAGTTTAGCTTAGTTTGACACAAGGCCACATTAGTGGGGCACCCAATGAGGATCGAACTCATTACAATAGTAAAGGTCAGCATCACAAGCTTGTTAACCATTACTACACTGATTGTGAAACTAAGCATTTCATGAAATTACTGAAATGTCCAGGCTTTTCACAAAAACCCTAGGGATTTCACGAAATCACTAGTTTCACAATCTTACTGTAACAAATATACGCGCACGCACAAACAAACAGATAAATAAAAATAAAAAAAGACGGGTCTGGTTAATCACTCAATTGAAACCGTTATATGGCCAATGTCTTTTGGCAGCATGCCGTGTTAGGGGTGATTAAAAAATTGAAAAAAAGGGGTGATCAATGAATAAGGTTACTTCTCTCGCCTTTTGTTGGGTAGTGGTCACTAAAAAACTAAAAACAAACTAAGAGATCCATTTAGCATAAATCTACATTGTAAATTGACCCTTTCTAAAAACTTATTTAGGGGGGAGGGAAAGAAAGTTTTTTCTAGACACAATAAGGAGTAAATGTTCAAATTTTCAGCCCTCTAGATCCATTGGTGCGGCCTATACGCATGAGACATAGATACATAGACATAGTGTGCAATCTTATACTTCGGAAACTATTTCAAGTTTACATTTCTCAGGAGGGAGATTTCCTAAAAATGGTTGGGGGGCAAAGACAGTTTTCAAATCTGGAAGCTCTAAAACAGCTATTTCAGTGTATTGAAAACATATCTTAGCATAATTTTAAACCAAGACAATCAACAAAATGCGGGAGACTTGGTAGGTCTGAAAATAGGAGGGGAAAATCTATTACAGGCATATTTTTTTCAATACGGGAGATTCGTACAAATTCATTACATGCGGGGGACAGACGACACTTGGCTTCAAAATGCGGGATTGTCCCACGAAATGCGGGAGACTGTATGTCTGAGTTTATCATTAGTTGTTTTTATCTTTTTCATTTATTTTCGATTGTATGGGTTCCTTATGACATGCTGTACCCTGCAGTCATCTTGTAGACAGGAGGCGTCAAGTTCATTCTAAAGTTAGGAGTGAACGGACCGAGAAACCCAGACGCTTGACAGCTCTCCTCTCGAAGGAAGGTCGGCGTCAACGAAACCTTAATATTGGTGTTATTACTGTACTCTCTCTTGTCGTAGTTATCGTCCTTTTTTTGATAATCTACACAGAAAAGATTGCCCAGTATAATACATAGAAATAATAATAATAATAATAAATATAAATAGGTCCAATAGAAACCGTCATGTGACCAACATCTTTTGGCAGGGTGATCAATTAAAAAAGAAATAGAAAAAGGGGTGATCAATGAATAAGTTATACATTTTCAAAAAACAAAACAAAAAAGTCTTTTCTAGATATAATGAGTAGATGTTGAAATGTTCAGTCCTCTAGCTCCATTGGTGCGGCATGTACGCGTGACACATATATGCATAGATAGCCAGGCAAAACCACTTGAAAACTGAAGAAACCTATGTTGACAGTTTTAGTTGGCGGTTGACGGGTTCTAACATTGTCCTTACGCTGTCTGTGCATCACATATCACAAGTGTTCTCCACGCTCTGCGGTTGGACTTCGCGCAGTTCTTTCTTGCTATGTGAGGAGACAAACACTCTAAGCGGCATTACTCAGTTTGCAATAACTTCGGCTTATTATTTGTCAGTATGCGAAATTGGGACATCATGGAGTTAAGCCATGTTTTCAAAAACTAGAATCTCGGGAGCTTTAGAGTCCGTAACTCTGCGACACAAGCATTGATTTGAATAATACACCGTAGTTGAGATTATTTCTGAATTTAAAGGTTTTTAATGTAAATGTGTTTATTTTAAGTTTATGAAAGGGCACGAATAACACAATTTTTACTCACCTTAGTTGAGTCTATTTCTGAATTTAAAGGTTTTTAATATACATTTACGAAAGAGCACAGAGGAAACGAAACAATTTTTTGATTTTTAAATGTTCAATTTATTTCCAAATTGCCGTTAGTGTTAGTTCAGATTTTTAGTTTATACCAGATTTTTCTGTGATATTTCTATGTCAGTATGCACAGTAATTTGGATTCTATTTGTTTTTGAAAACATGGCTTAACTCCATGATGTCCCGAAATTGTTCCGACCAGATAAGATCATTGGATTTAAAGGCCGACAGGCAGGCGGATTTTAGGGTTAATATTAATGTACTGCTACAGTACATTGTAAATAAATAGCGTTTACTCTTTCGTCTCTCGTTATTGTCATCTCAGGCTGATACGCGGGTGATAGCCAGGGCCGGATTATACTATAAGGCTGAGTATGTTTAAGCCTAGGGGCCCGTAGCTAACAGGGGCCCATATTTTTCTTAATTTTATTTTTGACAGGGCCATAGCCGGATTAGCCTATACGCAAACTACGCTACGGCGTAGGGCCCAGGACATTGAAGGGGCCCTAAAATAAATAGCAATTTAGAAATGTATCACTACTACTACAGGGAAAATGAATTAAACAATAAAACTGCCAAAATAAGAACATTCCTGATGTGAAGTCTGAGCGCTCACTATAGCTGGAACCTGATATGGAAAGCGCGGCCCCATGGGAATTTTGCTATATGCAAATATCTACATGAAATATCTACATTTTGCGAAACGTTTTTTCGATGAGCGCGAAAAGTCCGTGGACATACCTAATTGTTAAGATATTGTTAATAA
>VCCN01005204.1:4640177-4650503 GCA_006491835.1 Architeuthis dux | reverse complement strand
GAGATGAGAAAGGCCTTTGTCCAGCAGTGGACTCATAATGGTCGGATTTGGACCGCGGGCCGTAATTTGCCGACTCCTGTTCTAAGCAACCGAATTTAATCTATGAAATTATACAAACATGGCGACGTAAGTAGAAAAGTTGCTCATCTTCAGTCGAATGGACTGTGAAGACGGCTCTTTACTCATTATTCTTACTCATCTCTGAGAAATCACAATTTTAATTTTATTTTACTTTTCCTTACATTAAGGAATGCTTACATTAAGCATACATACGTACACGCATAATGTTAATACATAAAGCCATGTTTCTGGAGAATAGATTAATCGAAGTCACGTCTTGCTTTTTCGTGAAGTGAAAAGAATTGTGAACGGAAGTATTCGTTCGTAGAAAAGCGTATAAGGAGGAGAAGATTTCAAATTATATGTAAGCAGTTCTCATAAAGAAAAAGTGAACACAAGTCTGGCAATATTTTCAAAAATAATCTTAATTCTGATATCGGCCATACCAAATTTGGCTACAAATTCTCATATTAGTCCAATTAAACCCCAACTCAAATGAAGCTGACTTACGACGCAATTATCTGCTGTCAAAACAAACCTATTTCAAGTACGTAACAATTTTACAAGTCGTTATTTCGCATAAAACATATCAGTGTCTAGCCCGCTGTTCCATCATTGATTGAACTTTCGATTTTTGGAAGGGAAAAGAGATAACACTAGAAAAGATATGCAATTCTCAATCGTTTTCCAGACTTAAACAATTAAAAATCGACCACTATATTCATGAAAAGGTGTTTCACCAGTTCAAAAAGGCTATCGTTATCGAATAATCAATGAGATACCAGATGTGTTTAGCTGTTTTCGTCTCTAGCTTTGTATTGTCGACAGCTGTTGGAGAATGTTATTGTCGTCTGCAGTATTGCAACAAAAGGACAAAATACATGCCTGGCTGCTGCAGGGTCAAACTCCACTCCTACTTCTATTCCTACTGAAGATGATTACTGCAACTTTGGTATTGTATATATAATAAATAACAAATTATAAAAATATTTTTTTTAGTATGAATGTATTTATTAGAATGAATTAAGCCCTTGCGTATCTCTAAGATAAATTTCGTAGATATGTAAGACTTGTCAATTTAACTCAGCCTGATTGACCAGCCCACTAATCAGTTGGTCGTGGTTTCAAATCACAGTACGGGAATGTTAATTTGTACTCCACTAAATTTGATGAGGATTGTTCTTGTTGTCCTCGTTGTTTTTGTTGGCAAGCGTATAAGGAGAAGAAAATATTGAAATTGGAAGACTTTTTGTATGTAAGCAGTTCTCATAAAGATACTAGAGAGCTCATAACCCTGCCAATGCCATTGTCAGGGGAGGGGGGTAATTGCGCCCCATAATTTGATCAGTTCTTCAGTAGCCTATTGTCCACCCTTCCACGAAATGTTATTGGAATTCATTAAGAACTTCTGGAGATATCGTGTAGATAGACATGCAATTTTGGCGATATTAGGTGGGTGGTAATTTGGCATGGATCCGCTCAAATGTAATCAATTCTCACGTAGCCTTTTGTCCACCCTTCGACAAAATGTCATTGAAATTTATTGAGAACCTTTGGAGATATCCTGTGGGAAAACATAAAATGTTGGCGATAATATGTGGTTTGGACATATATTACTACGACGTAGTGGAGGTAATTGTGTATGGATCCGCTCCAAAATCTAATCACTTCCAACGTAGCCCATAATGTCATTGGAATTCATTGTGAACTTTAGGAGATATCGTGCGGACAGTCATGAGCGTATACATAAATGTATTGAAAGAAAACGGAAAAATATCTCTCAATCCAAAATGCCTGGATCCGCCCCATAATCTAACTACCTCTTCCTTACCACATTGCCAACCCTTCAACAAAATTTCATCGAAATCCATTGAGTACTTTCGAAGATATCGTGTGGACAGATATACAGACAGACGGACGCGACCGAATACATATACATCTCCAACTTCGTTAACAGAGGTAAAAAAAGAAACATGTGTTCATAAGAACATTAAATAATAACATTTGTTTACAAGCCAGACAAACGTATTCATAAGTCAGTGACGGAAATGGGTTTTGGTTGGGGGACTAGGTATACGGTAATGTCTTCATTAGTAGACATTGAACATACAACAAACCTGGAAATTGAGAAATAGGTATACAGCGTACCCCCATTTCTATCCCTGATTATAACATTTACTTGGGGGTAATCCTTTCTTCGAGTAGGTAGGAAAACTATTAGGTCACACATTAGGTAGCTTTGTATACTCTGGCTACGACTTAAGCCTTCCCTACTTGGGCTCCGCATATCACATTACTACTTACTTTTGGCCTTGGTTTGCGATGAGTGAAATAGACAGTGGCATCACTCACTTTACCCATAGCTTTGGCGATGGATTCACGTCTTTTTCAAGGACATTAGTGTGAAGTGAATTCAAACTGTCCCAGCCGGAGTTTGAACTCGGCCCGGCGAATCCATTCTTCGTGTCGTTACCCGCTTGGGCACGCCGCACCTCGTATCTTTGTGCGTCGAGGGTTTTTGTGTTTTTCTTTCGAGAGACTTTGTGTATTTAACTGAAAGCCTTTTTGCTTGATTAATTCTCAGGTGTCAATATTTTTACTTCAAATTCACACTTTGTCTTTTAACGCTTATTTGCCTCGTTCTGTTCTGTTCTATTTAACATGATCAACGAAGCACAAAAACCAAAAACAAAAACAAAAACAGACCCATATTATTAGAAACCGTCAACCAAAACGGTCACCAAAACTGTCAACATAGGTTTCTTCAGTTTTCAAGTGAGTCTAGCTGGCAGGCTGGCAATCTATGTATGTGTCGCGCATGCAGGCTGCACCAATGGTGTTAAGTAGTTCACAATTTAAACATTCACTCCTTATTATGTCTAAAGAAAATCGTTTTTTGGATTTCCTTTTCAATTCCCCCAAAATAGTTTTTTAGTGGTAAGTTCAATTTGCAATATAAGTTTATACTAAATAGGTCCCTTAGTTTGCGTCTGGTGGCATTCACGCTTGTTTTTTGAAAATTCGGACTTTATTAGTGATTACCGCCCAACAAAAGGTGAGAGAAGTAACTTATTCATTGATCACCCCTTTTTCCAATTGTTTTAATTGATCACCTCCAACACACGGCAAGACGTTGGTCACGTGACGGTTTCTAGTGAGTTACAAACCAGACCTGTTTTTTTTTAAAATTCTGTCAATATAATTCACATGAAAAATATATTCTGTTTACTTCGTTTCCAGAATAACAACGGTTTTATAGCTTCACGCATGAAATAATTTCTTCTGTGTTTGGCCAATTTGCAATTTTATTTTATAAATTTGATATATATCACACATTAGGTGTTCTTTATCAGAGCCTTTTTCTGCTTTTCCAATTATGAACCCATAATATTTAGTTATGGGTTCATGTTACTTTCTTTGAGGCGCATCCAGAGATTTTCGACATTCTGGGTGTCTGATAAAGAACACATTAATGGCTTTTAACTTGTTTTAATATCTGATCAATACGTGGCATAGTTATACCTTTTGAGCCTTTGTATGACTTTTTCGAACCTTTATATGCTGTGTTTAACTACCATATTTTACATCTGTAAGGCCAAATATTGCTATTACCTCCAATTTACGACGTGAAAAGTAACATGAACCGTAGTTATGAATACATTCGATACATGTATAATGAGCTTCTCTTGATGATATATTAAATAATTTGTACTGAGTTCGTCTAATAATAAATCGAAATAAAACTATTAATTAAAAATATCTTTTCACTTCTCGTTCAATTCTTTAATACCGAGTCCAGAAACAGATATTTTTCATTAGTACATAAGTGACTGAAATACTAAAATATTTTCCAACATTTTATGGTTTAATCCTTTTGTGTGCAAAACTGATTACACCATCAGTTTTTCTGTGTTTTATCAACCCTAAAGCAGTAAATATTTAGTTATTGGTTCATATTACTTTTCATGTCATAGATTGGAGATAATGGTAATCCTTGGTCTCACGGACGTCATAGATTGGAGATAATGGTAATCCTTGGTCTCACGGATGTCATAGATTGGAGATAATGGTAATCCTTGGTCTCACGGATGTCATAGATTGGCGATAATGGTAATCCTTGGTCTCGCGGATGGTAGTTCAACACAGCATACAAAGGCTCCAAAATGTCATACTACGGCTGCAAAAGGTATAACTCTACAACGTATTGATGAGATATTAACACAATAATTAACAACGTATTGATGAGATATTAACACAATAATGAAGTTACAATTAGTTCTTTATCAGAATATTGCGGGCTATGAATTCGGTTAAGTACGACGGAAACAGTGCATCCGACGAGCCAAACTTATAATTACTCTTTGAGGCATCCATAGATTTTCGGCATTCTGGGTGTCTGATAAAGAACAAATTAATGGATTTTAACTTGTTTTACTATCTGATCAATACGTGGCATAGTTATACATTTGAGCCTTTGTGTGACTTTTTGAGGCCTTTGTATGCTGTGTTTAACAACCGTATTTTACATTTGTAAGACCAAGTATTGCTATTACCTCCAATTTACGACGTGAAAAGTAACATGAACCGTAGTTATGAATACATTCAATACATGGATAATGAGCCTAACCCACATGACTTGTCACTGTGGCGCAATCAGTTAACGCGTTCGGCTGTTGCACGAATGGTTAGGTGGTTGTTCATGCCCACCCAGGGACGAAGGATTTATTTCAATTTATATCATGTGAGCATCTAACTATAATTGAAGAAATCTGTGTGTGTGTGTGTGCATGCACCGAGATAACTCGTCAACTGGCCATTGTACGAAGTTGATATTCGCCAAATATATTAGTCAGCACACCAGGCATTGCAGTGTCGAGTTTAACGTTTTTGGGGGTCAGCGTTTCTCGAGAAATCTAATAAAAATAATAATACAAATTAAGGATTATAGATCTTTTATCTAACGAAATGGATATAAATTTAGATATAAAATATCTAAATTAGCAACACTGAAGAGAAGTAACTGAAATACTTCGAAGCCGTAGTTTCGTGCGACGGGCGGAAATTTATTTTACATATGACAGTCTAAGAAACACACCATAAAGTTCGGTCTCTTCCCTGCACCTTTGGAACGGCGGGCACTGCCATAGTAAAAAAGAAATTAGTGAACTTCGTCCTCTCTCTGAACGGTGATTTGTTCGACACACTTGCCATTATTTCTGTAGTGAGTTCGATTGCCACTGGGTGCTCTGCTGTTGCGGCCTTGTGCTAGTATTATCCGTCTGTTCCTCTATACTTGTAACTGTGCCTTTGCATAGAATAATATACTTTGATATGTTAAGAAGGTAGGGCGGATTTCCAGCTAGTATAAATTATAAAAAGCCTCTAAGAGATAGATAGATAAGAACAGACTGAGATAGATATGAACAGACTGAGATAGATAGATAGATAGATAGATAGATAGATAGATAGATAGATAGATAGATAGATAGATATGCATCGAGGTGATAGACTGGGTAGTTATCGACATTCATCGGTTGGCACCCGTACGTTATTCCGTGGCTTTTCGAAAACGACTTTTGCTGTACGAACGGCCCCGACTAGACTTTTGCATAGAATAATATACTTTGACCTGTTAAGAAGGTAGGGCGGGTTCCCAGATAGTATAAATTATAAAAGACCCCTGAGATAGATAGATAGATAGATAGATAGATAGATAGATAGATAGATAAATAGATAAATAGATAGATAGATAGATAGATAGATAGATAGATAGATAGATAGATAGATAGATTTGCATCGAGGTGATAGATAATACTGGGTATTTATCGACATTTATCAGTTGGCACCCGTACATTATTCCGAGTCTTTCCGAAAACGACTGTTGCTGTACGGACGTAGCTTCTTCCGATAAACAAAGGATGACATCTGTGAGAATGGTAGGCAATCTTCCCTCTAATCTTTAGTAGTCAGTGTGCGCAAAAAACATTTGTCCTGCAATTTGTTTCCCTGTGACAAAAGTATGTGTGCACTGAATGCTTGTGCAAATGTAAACTTGATATTGTTTCAAGATCATTTTGGCACCTCATATCTTTCATGGCAAATAAAACTGTATTGGCATGTTTTAATATAATACAAGTAACATGTTTAGTTAAGATTTGATGATGATCTCTCATGGTTAATAAAACTGTATCGGCATGCTTTAATATAGTATAAGTATGATTGCATTCTATGAAGTAACTGTAATGTTTATATAAATGTATGTATATGTTAAATCAATAAACATGCCGAAGCAAGCTCCCAGAAAGCTCCCAGCAACCGCTATTCCGTTTCCGGTCCCAGAAAACGCGGACCGGAAGTGGGAACGGGGAAGGCCCACTTCTTACCAGGTGAACAACCCTTTCACACGTGTTATCTTTTCTTAATGCGCTTAAGCACGGTTACGAATCAAACGCATTCTAATCTCACACAGCTACAACAGAAAAAGACTAACAAAGCGAACAGAGGCACTAAACACAACCAGAACGTTACAGTAGCATGTTTAGTTAAGATTTGATCATGATTTCTCATGGCTAATAAAACTGTATCGACATGCTTTAATATAATATAAGTATGATTGCATTCTACAAAGTAACATGTTTTAGTTATGATATTGTTCTATACTTTGAACAACTTTTTCAGTTTGTTGTTCCATTAAATAGTTAAGATTTTATTCTATACTTTGACGTACGTGTGTGTTCATTAAGTAAAACATCAATGAGCATGTCTTATTTTTATGTGATGCAACGTCGAAATAAATTAATAACAATAACCCCCACCAATTTACAGATTATTAATATGCTTATAATTATAAATATGGTTATTAATTACTACATTATTTTAGGTAAATAACACATTAATTTCCTTTGTACGCTAGTCACAAGATGTGTGTGCACGCGCAGAGGCACACAGCTCAGAGAGAACTATGGTGGTAGACCAAAATCGATACGTGCCCTGGACTACTCGCCACTAAAGAAGCACTGCGTATGTGTATGTACGAGTATTCCCTGTTTTACGAAGTTTCGCTTTACCTCACTTCACTTTTACGAAAGACTTCAAGCTCGTGATAATGTGATGACTTGGGATTCGAAGGAAGTCACGAAGTCAAACAATATATATAAAAGACAACCTACCTTTTTTCAATGCAGAAACGCAAGGTGATCAATCAAGTTCGTCTGTTTCTTCTTAAGTATTAGCTTTAGTTAGTGGCTTTAGTACTGGTTAGTGGTTGAGAAGATAGGGAGGAAAAATAGAATAGAGTGTGGTTACCATTTAGAAGATTCAGGTGATCTTTAGATATGCTTGATTTAGGAGACGCTAAATAGATGCGACCAGTCTTGTTCCCCGAGCTTGAACTGTGTCTGTGAGCATCTGCGCTTAATCTCGATTTATTTTATGCATTCATTAGTAAAATGTGTCCTAACGTATCAGAAAAGCCTCGTAAGGGTGATTCGCTTAGCGTTAAACTGGCAGACATTGAAGAAGGTTATTTTTCTTGGTCTGGGAATGCTCAAAAATGAATATGAATTAATGGTAATTGCTTCTTCGCTTTACACCATTTCAACTTACGAAAGGTTAGTGGGGAAACCTTTATATTTCTGTGTTAGTGCCTTCTCGTGTGTGTATGTATTATTGTTTATGTTTTATGTTTTATTTGTTCCCCCTCACTTTTGTCCCCTAAAAGGAAAAAGGGTTTCCGTCACTTTTGACCCCTAAAAACGAAAAGAAGTTTCCCCTCACTTTTGAGCCCTACATTTAAAAAAAATTAAAACTGACGAAATCAAATGATGGATAATTTTGATATCCGACAGAATATGATAATTATAAAGACATTTATTAGTTAAGTACCTATATTTGCCCGGCGCCGGTGTGAACGACTACTAAACGAGCGGCCTAAATCGTAAATGTGAATAAAGAAACGAGCTCCGTGCGGGGATCGAACCTGCATCCGCCCTGAAAGCAACCCGATACGCAGGTTCTGCCCTACTAACTGAGCTAACGAAGTTCTCATGGTGAGATTTACGATTTAGGCCGCTCGTTTAGCTGTCGCTTACACCGGCGCTGGGCAAATATAGCTTCTTAACTAATAAATATCTTTATAATTATATATATATATATGTGTGTGTGTGTGTGTGTGTGTGTGTGTGTGTGCGCGCGCGTCTACTCGTGCATATGAGTGAACATGGCTGAATAGGGGGTGAGAGAGATGGGCTATGATCTGCATATACATGTCTATTATAAGATTTGTCCCATTTCCTTAGTTTCTTAGCCAACTGGATCGGTTTCGGCTCCTGGCAGATGCCTAGCATTTCATCCCTAATATCCACAGGGTTTAGTTGTTTAATGTTTAATCTTAATACTTGAAAAGTCAACTTACTCAAGTGACGTAAACATCAATCTATCCAAAGTGTTGATTCTAACTCTTTGGCGTAAACATCAAACAATCTCCTTACTACCAAACAGTGGTGGAAATGGGGGATACGCAGGCGTATGGCGTAGACCTACTTCTCAATTTACAGTTTTTGTGTATGTTTATATCTACTAATGGTGACATTAGCGTATATCTAGTTCCTAAAACCAACCTTACCGTATACCTAGTTCCCCAAAACCCATTTCCACCACAGCCACCAAAGCTACTCAAACGTACTTCTTTTAGATGATTCATCACTAATCCAAACATGGGAAAACCTCAACCACATTGTCAACTGCCAAGATCTCTTTTGTTGTGACAATTTAAGATGTTTATATAAAGGTTTTATTTTCCAATTTTGAAAAATCATGCTAAAAAGACTACGTTAAACAATTGGTTTTGATTTCATCCTCGTAAAAATAAAGTAAATATTGCCACCTCTGCCTAAAAATGAACTACCGTAGCCTAGTTAGTTCATTTTTTGTCACAATACCCTCACTCTGTACGCTTATCTCTTGGCCATCCTAGACTTTACTAACCCATTTACTCCACAACGACTCTTCGGATAATGATACAAGGTTACATGGAGCAATACAGTTGTCAGTTTCATGCAGAACGGGTGTTACAGAACCAGTAGGACAAAAAAGGATGTAATTATTTTAAAATTAAAAATGAAACCATAGATCTACTCTGTCTCACTCACTTTCTCTCTCTCTCTCTCTCTATCTAATTCCAACCAAGCTTTTCCACAAACGTCTACAGCGTTTAATGCTCACAGCGGTGGCAAAAAATGTGTCCATTTCACTGTGGATTATTATTGTAATAAACACCTAAAAACAAGAGAAGAAAAACGAATTTTACAAAAAATAATTTTTAAAAAAGAAATAAAAAAACCTTTTTAGAAGGTAGCTACTGGAGTACAGATGTAGATTTTCAAGTCTCCATGCCAAAAAATGTGACGAGGAGGATTGACACAGATAGACAGACAGACGAGTGAAAAGGGAAGAAACCCAGCCACACTGCTTTTGTTGTTTGGTCGGGTCGGTGATCGTGGCTACGGTGATTCAATATTGTTTTTCACCCAAATTGAGAAATGTCATCGTCGCTTCAAAACAGTACCGGTAAGCAGTGAAAAGTGAAAACACTATGATTTTGTTTCGCGTGATTATAACGTTTATTTTCAAAACAAATCGACAATACCTAAGCACAATTCTGAACTCCTAACTGTTATTGCGTATGAAATATAAAAACAGTAAGCAAGCAAACATAGGATCAATGAAAAGTTTATGTAACAACTATGCAGTTGAAATAGGGATCACTGAGAGCACTTAGCAGCTCACCAAACAAAATAATGCATTTCTACTTTGTTGTAGTCAATATGGTAACTTCATGTTGATTTGACTAGGGTTACAACGGTAGTCGTGGATAAGGAAAATAGAATCTGCCAGATCGTAGACGTGGCTGTACCTGCCGACCACAGAGTCAAGGCAAAAGAAAGTGGAAAGCTGGGAAAGTACTAGGACCTGACCCGGGAGCTGAGAAAGGTGTGGGACGTTAATCCAACGTTGGGTAGTGCCGATAGTGGTAGGCTGGGAACCGTGCCAATATTGGAGGAGTTTGGAGATGAGAGGAAGGGTTGAGGCTGTGCAGACCACGGCACTGCTGAGGTCTGCGAGAATACTGAGAAGCAGGAGATTTGAGATTAACGACCTCTCAGTCTTCAGCGATGATCAGACATCAAAAATGAACATGGTAAACAAAACTGGGGGAAAGGTCGGAGCAGTACAAACCACAAAATTGCTGTGATCTCCAAGGACGCC
>VCCN01005204.1:4595903-4619056 GCA_006491835.1 Architeuthis dux | reverse complement strand
TATGTGGATGTAAGGTAATCCGATAGAATGGTAGAGGTAATTCTTCCTAGCTCAGTACAGTAATCAGACTGCACTTTCTGCACTGCAAAAGAGCTTCTGAAGACGCTGAATGGAACGCTTTCATCAATCTTTCATTTCCACATTGTCAAATTACTTCTACCATATATATATATATGTGTGTGTGTGTCTGTGTGTGTGTGTGTGTGTGTGCTTATGCATATTTTTTTTGTCTTAACTTACAAAAGAGCTTCACATCAAGACCTAATGTTTTTAAGATGCTGGGAAGAAACATTGAAATAACAACAAAATTCTGTATAATTTCTGAATAAAATATGGAAACGTTTCAAACGCTGTTTAGAGTTCCTTTGATCATTTATTCATGTGTGTGTGTGTGTGATTTTGGGTGTACGTACCTTTGTTTGAGCGCTATTTTACGCTTGAATAGTGCGCGTTTTGATGTAGTGCGGTTATGGTATTGCTGTACAAATTAATGTAACCTTTTACATTATAATACGACCTTGAACAGTGCGTTTTTGAACAGTACGGACAGTTTGGGAACTGATTAACCACACTAATTAAGGTATGCCTATAATTCTCAGTGTTGGAGTGTGTGCATGTTCATTGTGGGTGTATGAGTATAAATATTATCATTGTTGATTGAAAACACCAATGACAGAAGGAATCGTCAATTGTCGTCCGCTCAATTGTCTCACGCTCAATTGTACGCATGTTCAATTGTCTCATGCTCAATTGTCTCACGCTCAATTGTATCCATGCTCAATTGTCTCACGCTCAATTGTATCCATGCTCAATTGTCTCATGCTCAATTGTATATATGCTCAATTGTCCCCACACAGTTATCGCCGCTCAATAGTAGCCCCGAGTATGCGTTATACATTCGTGTATATATGAGAATGTCCAAGGCCACTGGGAGGAATTTTATCAGGAGGTACAAAGTTTCTATCGCATCTTCTCTACTCTTTTTGCGAAGACTTACCGAAAGCAGTTTTGAATGGATGGAACCAATGATGGAAATGGGTTTGGGGAACTAGGTATACGATAAGGCTTAGTTTTGGAAACTATGTATACGGTAATGTCTCCATTAGTAGACATTGAACATACAAACAATCTGGAAATTGAGAAGTAAGTATACGCCGTACCCTCGCGCAACGCCCCTCCCCACCGACGGAACACCAGTCACCACGTAACGCGATGGCGTGTTTTTGACTTGAGAATTGAAGGCGAATTCTTCTTTTTTCTTCAATGCATTTATAGGCAGTATTTAATCTTTAAAAAGCACGTAACGTAGTATTTGATAATTTGATATAACATGCATACGTAGGTATTATTATATCCGTAGGGCATGGTCACGTCAATACTTTGTGGACATTCCGTCCGGACAAAAATCGAAAGCAACTCGGGCAGCAGGTCCGTGTCAGACTGGCTCCATGGTTTTCCCATTAAATCATACGGATGTAGTTATGCTATGAGGAGATCAAATAATATTATTCATTTCAAAGAAACCTCGATTATCCGAATGAGACGTGCGGGGAGTATTTTGTTCGGATAATTAATTTTCAGATAACTGATCCGATCATAAAAAAGGAAGACATACTGAACACAATTATGGGACCGTGAAATCTTGTTTGTATAATCCAAAATTCGGATAATCGAGGTTTCTCTGTATATCTCTACATTTACCAACATTACATGATATTATGGAATATATTATTATTCGAGCATTTTATGACACTGTGACCTTAAAAATTAGGTGGAAAATGAAGAAATAAAAGCATCAATTTCCTAGGTTTAATGCAGTTCAGTAAAAATGTACGAATGTCCGAATTTTGTACGGAATTTGAATTAGTGATGTTAATTTATAGGGTCCGAAAGTCGAACAGACGAATCTCGTGGAATGCCTGTATATAGAACTATGTAAGCTTGCACAAAAATGTAAATGCTAGTCTTCAAGATATGCAAACATTTTCTGAGATCCCAGGAAATTCCCGGGTCCCTTTTGGACCTCAAAGCCCGGTATGAAATACCCGAACAACCCCCTAGCATAGACCCTGAGAAAACCTATTTGTATGCAACTGTGTGGCTGTTAGCAAATACATGTGCATGTGCACGTATACGCAACATGTGTGCGCACGTGACAACATATCTTTGTGTGTAAGAACGTGCTCCTTCCATTTTATTCTTTCTTTTCCTTTTCTTATTTACGTTATTATTTTCTTCTTTTTTTTTTAGTTTTTTTTTTTTTAGACTTACACAGTGACAGCATTTCAACCTAGCCCTTCTGTTTGCTCCAGACCCCAGGATAACAACAAAAAAAAGAAAAAAAAGGGTCACCACATTCTTTACCCTCGTAATTTCCCATCCAAGTATCCCAGGGTGTGTTCTCGCGTGTGATCATTTAATAAGTAACTGACACCGAATGGAGAACGGTTTTCCAGCCCCTTCCTTTCCCACTTGAAACTTTGCTAAAACAACATGGCCCGTTTGCCTACTTTACGTTTGCAAATCTCTTTATTTTTGACAGATTCTCATAGTTTCTAAATGCAAACTATACATTATTTAAGCGTAATGTTATACTCTTGTAACTGCTACGTATAAAACCACAAGTGTTGCCTAAACTATAAGATTCCACCGAAATAAAAACAGATTTATTTATACCAATTACGGGGCGCAACTATTGGCATTTAATCGATGTTCGATAAATTAAATTAAAGTGTGAGGATATTTACTACTATGCCCTGGGGACATAGTTCCCTCTAAGCTGTGCTTACGTTTCGCAACCAGCGCACAAAAGAAATCAATGTGCGCACAAAAGATTTCAAATTCTGTAGATAGCTTACTGAGTTTTTATTGAAAAAATATTGATTTCCTAGGTCAAATTCAAAAGTGCTACAGACGTTTGTCACAGGAAAGAAATGTGCACAACATAAGATTGTTTCACCCACTGACTACTAAAAGTTAGAGGGAACATTGCCTGGGGGTATCACTGGTTTTATTAGAATCAAAATGTATCGACAGAAATAAGTATTTTTACAGAGTGTTCAGAAATTTGAAATCCTTTATTTTTATTGTTATTCATTTTTTTTAAAACTGAGAATCTTAGCGCTGAAAACTCCGCCAAAATGTTACATTTAGGTTATCTTGCCGGTCCCAAGCCCGGGTAAAGGAGGAGGGTTGGGCGTGGGGCTAGCAACTCCACCCAGTAAATCCTACTTGCTACTGAAAATGCACCGGCGTCACCCCAACGAGAGCCCGGTCGGGAAGATTCCTCTTCATGACGCACGCTGGTGAAAGCTTACGAAAAACCAGTTCGCCGAATAACCTTCTAACGACAGTCAAAGACCAGGGTAGAGATATGGAACGTCAGCAATCAGCTCAAGTGTCGGACTGGAAGAGAATGGAAGAGTTGGGAGGCCAAAGTGGACCTGGAGAAGATCAGTCGAGGCAAATGCGGCCGGACTGACGTGGACCCGACTGAGGGGAGTCGTCCAGAACCGAGTCCGCTGGCGTGGTGTGGTCCTATGCTCCACAGGGGTTTACTGGAGTAAAGAACGACTTCACGTTGCACGATGGAATTCCTTTTCTGTGACCAGGTGGCATGAGGCGTCTCGTCGTGTATTAATGGTTAGCGACCGTACTGGAGTGAGTTCGATCCTATTTGAGTGCCTCACATTTGTGATCTTGTGCCAGACAAAGAGGCTCTTAGCAAATATCTTTTGACGAGGTGGCATGCATAAGCCTTTTCTGATTTTAAAGAGGTTTTGAAGGATCTCCAGCAACGACAGTAGGATTAGTGATGATAAGTGTTAAAACAGAACAAATAGGAAAGAAGCGTGATACGATCCAAGGTTAAAAGCTCAGATTAGGTTGCGAGATAAGCTGTTACTGCTAAAAGATGTTATCCCAAAACATTCGAAAGAAAGAAAAAACAAATTAAGTTAAAACTTTGTTAAACTGAAAAAAAACAAACGAGAACAATAAGCGTCTGTAGTTCTATGGTTTAAATATAGGGCTGCATACTGTGAGATCTGCGACTCCACTTTCAGTACTTAGTTGATGACGTGCGTTCAACGAGGACAACTTGTAAAATCCAAAGCGTTAAATATCAACTTCACGGTCCTATGTATAGTATGAGATTTTGTGTAGATTAGCACATTAATATAATATGATAATATCTCATGATTATTATGTATTATTGTTATATATGCGACCATTTGTTTTTTTTTAGTCGCCAATGTTATAATGTGGAGGAGGTTGTAATGAACTGTTCTCTGCGTGTACTGGACAGCACTTATTTAATATTGAACGAAAGTGTATCCGATTGATACGGTAACAAAAAAACTATATTTCTCACGGACATTGTAAAGTTTTTTTTTTATCTTCGCCGGAATAAAATCTATAGAGAATGCAAAGATTTTTTGGAAAAAATCAGTTTGCTATCACTTACGATGCACCAGGATCTCCTATACTGTTTGCTGCACTAAACACAAAACAACCCAAGCAAAAACATCGTGAAAAGACATTCAGATTTTAAATAGAAATTTTTATTTATGTTACTTTTAGTGTCGGTAATTCATACACTTTTACAAGTACATTCATGTAGAGGGTGCGGAGAAGGTACAAAGACTGAGACCAATCCTTTCTTACAGGTGAAAAACTTGTCTAAAAAAACCTTCCTTGGATTTTAGCATCAAACTGTTGTAGCCAGTTAAGAAGGCTAACGGGTTTCTTTTTGAAGTGTAGATTTCAAACTTACATGAATTTATTAATTTCTTTAAATTTGATACCAAATAGTTAACAGCCACAAAGACCAGTTTAACAACACTCCTTTGTTGTTAGCTACTCGACCGTAATACATTATGCCTTTTTTTTCCATCATATTTTTAAAGTACAAACGAATTCATTTGTTGCTCATTGGTTCCCTGGCTTCCCCTCCTTCATTTGCACTTGATCCACAACCCCGACCAGACTTATTAGTCTCCCCTTCTTACGTAAACCCGTCTGACCACATGCAGCTAAGAAACAAACGTACCAATTTTCCCTTGTTTCTCTCGTTTCTACTTGACGAAGCGGCTTTGCCTTGATCCGTTTAGCCCGGATCATGTAACGTCCGACGTTTCTATAGTAGAAAAAAAAACGCTTTTTGTTACACCGATGTTCGCTGTACCGTGAGGGAATGATGTATTCTATATCACATGATATTTAAAAGTTCATCAGGGAGAAACATTCACCACTTCTGATGTCACTTTATATTAATCATGTTAACCAGGGGCGGATTCAGGAATTTTTGCAGGGGGGTACCAAATCTTCGCGCCTCTTGTGGGGGCTAGTGCGATGTTTGCCCCCACCCCTCGAATTCCATACCAGCAGTTTCCAACCTGGGTGCCGTGGACCTTTTTTTTTTTCTTTTTTTTCAATTTTTTTTTAAGTCTGCTATTCCCAACCTGGGGCCGCGGACCCCTGGGAGAGGTCCACAAATGTATTACTGGGTGTCTGTTGAGTAGGTAGACAATAACAAAAACATGTTTTAATACATTTACCGCTGTTTTCAGTTCACACTTTAAAAAAATATATATCTAAGTAATTTACAGTGAGGCGAAACAAGTCTTTAGACACTTACAAGATATTCATTTAATATACTTCCGATGCTCACATTTACCTTAAATTCACACAGGTGATGTATTTTGATATAAAATTAAGAAAAAAATACTAATTTCCAAACATACAATGCAGAATAAATTATAAACAAAAGTGACGGTGGAAAATCTTTGAATGTTCCAGCAAGACTAGTATGGTATAAGTCCATCACAGTCATCATTCACTACTTTTACCTTCTTGAAATGAGGCAGTCATGGTTAAAGTAAAGGAACTCTCAACCGAACAAAAAATGTCGTAATTAAGCAACATAATGAATGTTTGAGATACAGGGCCATTGCCAAAATGTTAAATATCCCTGTCAGTACCATTGGATCGATTATTATGAAGTGGAAGAAGTTTGGCACCACCAAAAACCTCCCTTGAACTCGCGCTCCACGGAAAATTTCTCCTCGAGCAATTCGAAACATGCTAAGAACAATCAAAATGAATCCAATGGTAACTCGAAAGGAGATCCAAGATTATTTGAGAGCAGCTGGTACATCGGCTACTAAAAAAATATTAGTAATGAACTACACATGACTGGCTTAAAATCCCGTATGCCACGGAAAACACCTTTTTGTTGAAAAGAAGACACAGATATTCTCGGATGAAGTTCGTGCGTGACTATCTAGATAAGCCTAATTATTTTTGGAAGAACATTCTCTGTTCAGAGGAATCAAAAATTGAACTTTTTGGCAAAAACCCAGCTCGTCATACATGGAGAAAAGATGGATGCGCCTAAAATAAAAACACCCTCTCAACAGTAAAGTACGGAGGTGGAAGTCTCATGGTTTGGGGATGTTTTTCTTTCAACGTGATTGAAGGAAACATGAGTGGCGCGATGTATCGGAATATTTTTTAAGCTAATGTGTTCTCTTCGGTGCAACAGCTGGAACTTGAAAGTTGGATCTTTCAACAAGATAACGACCCAAAGCATTCAGCTAAAATAACTCGCGAATGGTTTGTTCATAACAATGTAAAGGTGCTTTAGTGGCCTAGTCAATCTCCTGATGGAGTCCAATTGAAAATTTATGGCGATGTATGAAGGTCCGAATTCATCAGAGGGACTACAGAAACATTAATGATTTGAAGGTCTTTTGCCAGAAAGAGTGGACCAAGATTTCAAACGAATTTTCTGAAGGGTTACGAAAAACGTCTCCTTGCAGCAATTGCAAACGGGTTATGCAATTAAGTATTAAAATATGAAATCAATGTGTCCAAATACTTTTTTCCACCCTTTTGTTTATATTTTATTCTGCATTGTATGTTTGGAAATATGTATTTCTTTTATTAGTAATTCTTAATTTTATATCAAAATACATCACCTGTGTGAATTTAAAGTTAATGTAAGCATCGTAAGTCTATTAAATGAATAGTTTGTAAGTGTCCAAATACTTGTTTCGCGTCACTGTATATAAGTTTTTTTTTAATCAGTCGAACCCTAAAAAGGAGGACAACTTAACATCAGGCTCGAGTTGGCGTCGGACAGCGGACAGAGAGCTCAAAAGCTGGTCTGTCCACCCTACTATACATAAGTATCAAAACCATATTTAAATATGTTTGGCCTTTTTTTCCCTTTCTTTCATGTGGCGAATACTTATTTCTTTCGTTTCTAATTTCTATATTATGACTGAATTGTCAGCATCAAGGTCCTAGTGTCCCCCCACCGTTGCGGGGAGGGGGGCTAAATCCTCCACTGTTAACCTTTTCTCATGTAAATGACCGAGGTTTTTATCTCTGGTCTTTCATGTTTCAACCACTATTGTTCCTCTCAAACGCACTTGATATTGTGTTCAAGTAGTTAAAGAATCGAAGTATTATTGGCTGCAGGGTTTCTCACCCCGCCCCCGCCTCAGCTGAAATTTCGCTCCCCTTGGGGGCGATATTGTCCCCGTTGACAATGACTGCTCTACATTATCTAATGCCTTTAGCCACAAATATATATTCATATCAAGTAGCTTGACTGTACATCTTCCAAAATAACATTATGTAATCCCTTATCTTGGCTAGGCCAAGTCAATTTCATAATAAATTGTAACAGCAGATATTTGATCAATTGCCCCTCCCCCATTTTGGGCAAAACAAGAAAAAAAATCGAGCTGAGAAAGTATCAAGGTCCTAGTGAGAAAGCAAAAAGATGTCAAATTAGCAAAGATTAATTAAAATTCATGTTTATTCTTATTCATAACATAACTAGTATCACCCTTGTCGTCAAAAATGACAGCCTATATGAAATTGATATATTGTTATGTCATTATTAGAAGCGACTTTTCATTTTTACAGTTGGTATAAAGAATTTTAGTTTCCCTTTCTGGTTGTGGGTGAGAAGATGAGTCGGATGATGCTGTCTTCGTTTCTCCTCCTATCTGCGTTATTTATGAAGATAATTCACGCGCGTGTGTGTGTGTGTGTGTTTATTTTTAACTGTTTTATTTTGTAGACATTTAAAAAGATAAATTAAATTTAAATCAAAGTTAATCGTTAAATAAATAAATTCATAGGCGTACGACGATCCCCGGGGATGCAAATCTAGCCCTTTGTCCACCCTCTTAAACAAAGAGTTCCCATATGCCTATGTCGAGGCGCTTGCCTAATGAATTAATACATTAACAGAAATTAATAATTAAAACCTTTTTAAAAATACATTAGTCCGGGGCCCAGCAGATGCTACCGTGCACCCCCCCACCACATGATGATTCTACATTTAGGGTACCAAAATGTTCCTTGGGATGTCCTCTTTCAGAAAAAAGATGTTCCCAAGAAAAAAGTTGGGAAGAACTACCTCATTTGCATAAAACAAAATGGCCGCCAGCACACACCCAAAAAAAACAACAACAGAATTTCCTATCTCGTCTCCCAGTTGACATATCTGAGTACTTTAAAAGGCTAAACCATGGGTTTCACACTTAAGGAATTCAAAAATCCATTTTACTTTACCATAAAATAATTAATTTATAGGTATTTCAGGATTTTACAAGGAAATTTCAAGTATACTTTATAGGCAACATTGTGGATTTAATTCAGGAAGGAGATATATACATATACATATATATCGTTGGAAAGGTATATCCCAATTTGTATCTATTGGGATTAAAGAGTTACAGCTCAAAACGTGAAGCTAAGTATTCAGCATTTTACAAGAAAACTTCAAGTCCACTGTCCAAATTCTTGATGGAGGTATATACATGTATATATTGTTAGAAAGAAAATTGTATCGGCTTACCAACGGTGTATGTTACCAATTTGTATCTTTTGGGATACAAATTGCGAACATACAGAGTTATAAGGCCGATCGAATTCTCTTTCTAACGATATATATATGTATATACCACAATCAAAAATTGGGATATACCTTTCCAACGATATATATGTATATGTATATATCTCCTTCCTGAATTAAATCCACAATGTTGCCTATAAAGTATACTTGAAATTTCCTTGTAAAAAGTCCATAGAATTTGGAATGTGTACTTGAAGTTTTCTCGTAAAATGCTGAATACTTAGCTTCGCGTTTTAAAACCAATAGATACAAATTGGGAACATATATATACCCTAAATGTAGAATTTGGGGGGGTGGGGTATGTATCCGGACTTCGCCCAGCTCTAACCGTTCATAGTAGAAACTTGAATTTTGCACACACACTCCCCTCAATGAGTAGAGAAAACGTTTTTTTGAAATTTCCCCCCTTAAAATAGGTTTTTAGTGGGGGGGGGCCTCAATTTACAATGTAAGTTTGTCAAATTGATCCCTTATTTTGTGTCCAGCAGTATTCTCATTTGTTTTTTTTTTGTTTTAAATTTTAGACTATTTAGTGATCTCTGCCACAACCACTGTTTAATTTACAAGGTAAAAATAAGCATATATGGGTGGCGGTGGTTCATAATTTCCCTTGGAATGCTAGTCTATTTTATGTTTAGCGTCTCTGATCAAATCTAATACTTCTCAGAGGTATTTGCTTCAATCAAATTGCTAGAGAAGAAGAACAAAACTCTATTCACAAATGCGATTTGAATATTCAGTAATTGTTTGGAATAGGTTCATTAAAACGTTGTACTAACGTCTATCCTGGTTACCTCCCTTGCATACTATAGCAAAAACCTTCTAATGAACCTATTCCAAAGAATTACTGAATATTTGAGGAAAGGAGATAAGCAATTTAAACACTTGCCACACAAGTCATAGAATCTGTAGTAGAAAATAATATTCAGTAAATATTGGGAGTCACAAAAGTAACTCCCGATTTGTCCCAAAATTAATGCCAGTTGGGAAGGGAAGCAACAATTAAATAGTTGCTTCCTTTAGATAGAACTGGGACAAATTGGGCATTACTTATGGGACACCATGCATTTTAAAGCAATGAGCAAAGGTCTTCAGCTGCAGAATGAAGGGAAGCATAATTCAGCTGCTGGAAAAATGGTTGGGAATGGAAGTCTAATGCAAGCCTCAAAGACATTAGGCATCCAAATCCTGACACTAATCATTTCTAACTTTGACTCTCTCTCTCTCCCACATAGGCAACATACTACTTAAAAGAGAGGGTTAAAGTCATCCCATGATGCCTGCAGTTGGTGCCATAGTCATATTTTAAAGTATCTACATTAAAAAATCTAGAAATCACTTCAGGAACGCATACCTCCGCCAACACCATTGTCATT
This sequence comes from Architeuthis dux, assembly GCA_006491835.1. Lineage (NCBI taxonomy): Eukaryota > Metazoa > Mollusca > Cephalopoda > Oegopsida > Architeuthidae > Architeuthis > Architeuthis dux. The sequence goes on along the minus strand of VCCN01005204.1, from coordinate 4,608,745 downwards.
AAAAACTGAACAATCAGGTTACAAATCCCAGACTATGCAGTGACAAAAGATTGTAATTATTCATTATTTATAATTACACGTATACCTTGAATAGTGTGGTTAATTCATCCAAAATGTTCTATATTGTTCAAAACTGCACTGTTCAAGGTTTTATAATTTAATGTTTTTTTTTCTCTTCTACTTGGTTACATCAAAACCGCACTATTCAAGGTATTGCTGTATTTATTATTGCACTACACTTCCATTATGATGATGTCACTGTGAAGAAGTCATTACTGTGTTATTACATAAAAATCTTATCTCGCAATGTTAACAAAATCGAAAAAAAAATAATAAATTCTGGATCTGCCCCCAAATTGAGTTAATTGTTCCTTGGCCCACACTTCCACAAAATGCCATTGAAATTCATGAAGAACTTTTAGAGATATTGTGTTGACAAACATGGATGATTACATAACCTCTGTCCTATTTTATTGGCAGAGGTAACAAAACTACAGGGTGTTTGTAAATGAATGCAACATTCAAAAGGGAAATAACTCTTTAAAAGAAACTTACTGGTTACCTCCCTTAAATTTACAGTGAGCTGATTGGCTTATATGCTTAGCTGAATTCTCAGCTAAGTATATAAGACAATCAGTTTAGATGAATTCTGAGTAGGGGATGGGGCTTGCAATCCCAGCCTGTAAAAAATCCACTTGCTAAAGATGATCAGTACGCAAGCTGTAGGACCGATCACATCCAGGAAATCTACTCAGACCTCAATTGTAACAATTTATATAAGTGAGCTTGGTGGAACTGTAGACACCAGCAAGTAAAGCCAAAATGTCAACAGCACCAAGTAAATGTTGGATTGAGATTACTGTTTAGCAGGAGTCCAGATTTGGGCTCTCTAGCCATGGTTGGCAACCAGTCTACGAGATGGACAATGTTGGATTGAGAATAGTTAGCATGAATCAAAATTTAGAAGTGTTCTTTTTTTGTCTCCATTCAGTTAAAATAAATTAAACTACCTATGACCCATAATAGTTGTTACATTTACTTATTACTATATGATAATTATAATGTAAAATTATCCATCATTTGATTTATTACTATATGTAAATGTAACATCTATTATGGGACAGAGGTAGCATATATATTTAAAGCCGTGTCTGTCACTCATAGTATCAGAAGCAGCTGTCAGCCCCTCTCCCTTCCTACCCTCTTATAAAACTTTCTTTTCTCCGCTCCCTTTCTACTGTGTGTCAAACTAATAGTATCAGTAGCAGCCATCAGCTGAGCCTGTTGTACACTTACGATGACTGTCAGCAAAGTGACGGATCATCTAGAGAAATAATAGTCATGGGGGAAATAACTTGTTTTCATTACTTTTGAATTTTTGTAAAAATATCATGTGACATTATAATACAGAACAAACATATATTTCACATGTAAACAATATTATATCAATGCAAGAATCTAGGTCAGAAATAGGGAAAATTTAATAATCAGAATATTAACAGGTATTAAATTCGATTTCCTTTCAATATGCATTGATTTATATCACAAGGAAATCTTTTTCCCAGTACCACAAAAAGAACACACCTGGTTGCTGCAGGGTCACACTCCACTCTTACTTCTATTCTGACTGAAGATGATTAATGCAACTTTTGTATTGTACATATAATAAATAAATTTGTAGATATATAAGATTTGTCAGTTTGGCTCAGTTGGTAAGAGAGCCGCCTTCCAATCACATGGTCATGATTTCAGATAACGGTAGCGAAATGTAAATTTTATATATCGGTTTGGTTTAATGTGACAGGATAGACAAACAGTGGTTCCCAACCTTTTCATGGTCATTCCACACTTTTGTCAATAAGTTTACTAGTCCCCCCCCCTTCCATTAGGTAAGTTGCAACAAAGAATAATAATCTTATTTTGCGTATAAATATACAGCTTTATAATAAGAATTAGTTTACTTTTATAATTGTACAGCTACTGCTGTGTATTTGTTACTTAAAGAAAGCAAACGAATATAATTATGAACACATCATTTGATAGACTTATATTTTTACCAAATAGCCTTATTCCCACCTATTTAGGTAGTCTATACCTAAATTACTCCCTTTGGGGGGGAACCACCAGGATAGACAAACAGTGTAGAGTTTACTCCCCTAGATTTGGTGAGGATTGTTCTTGTTCTTGTTACGAGAAGGGAAATAAAGTAAACTCCAACTTGGACCGGAGTTTGACATTCATTTTAATGATGTGAATATTTTTAGATGAATTCATATTAATGGTTCAAAATTACAACTTCTGCTTCTTTATGTACATTTGTGTGCAGTAACAGAAATTACTTAACTCTTTCCTCCCTGACAGCCATGTTTGATTACTTCCCATGTCTACCGGCTCTAACAATGTGCCTGTGTGCCCTTAAACTAATTTAACAGCCTGCGGCTGAACAAAAAAATACAAAGGGCAGTAGATAAATTGCTATATCTCTTTTAATATTAAATGTGCACTTACTAAATTCTCAGTGATTATTCCCAATGTATCACTTCCAAGTCCAGTGAAATAAAACCAGCAAAAAGTTAATTTAAAAAGGTATTATTATTGATTGATTGACATTGTCATGATTTAAATTTGTATAAGACTTAAATTTAAAAGCTTTTTTAAGTATTTTTTTTTGTTGTTGTTGCCTGGGAAATAATGCAAATACGAGCTCACGCTTCTATGTGTGATCGGGGCATGAGTGAAATTTCAGATCACGCCTAGAGGCGTGATCAGGGAAGAAAGAGTTAATAGACAGGACTGAAATAATCCACAAGGGCTACAATAGAGACATGTATGCAGAGCTGATGAAATTTGTAACAGGAATTAGGCACAGGAATCACAAGCACAAACTGTGATTAATTCTGAGTGTGCTCAGGTCTACGGTTGTCTTTATGACAAATGAGGTCGAAAAAATGAGGTCGAACCACGCTGACGATCAAAAGATATACACTTTTTAGCTTGAGATAACATTTTGTTTTATCAGCAGATTGAAATTTAGAAGTTAGACCAATCTTTCTGTTACTCTCACACAAGATTTTTTCTCAAGTCTCCCATATTGAAGAGATTTTTATTTTTATTCCTGATATCAATGACATGGGAACATCTTGAACAAATAAACATTTCCATTAAACAATGATGCGAAGAAGGAAAAAGACTTGAAAAATTGTACAGAAATCTTTGTCAATAGCCAGTTTGGCTTCGCTGGACCAGTAATTTATAATGAATAACATGGTTTGGGGGCATTTTACACACTAGCTGAAAACATGCCCTATGGGCAGGTTTGTAAGCTAGTTCCTGCAGAAGGCCTAAATGGGGCCTGTAGCCCCAATAAGAGATTATGGATTTGAACTATATATTTATTGAATCATACCTTATTTGAAAATCATCACAAACTCATTTAATTTAAATATCTGGAGGCATTTCACAAAAGATAGGTGATTTAGGATAGATTGATGGAAATCAGATCATTATTGGTGAAAGCGCGAACACAGACCCCACAATATCATTTTGTTTAAATTTTCAAAGAGTCCCATTAGTACACATAAAATGTCATGGGGATATGTTGTGTGGTTCCTGTGTTACGGTGTCACAGACAGATGGGCAGACATTTGGTGAATTATAGTAGGATTCTTGTTAGAGAGATTCAAATGCCAAATATGATAATTCACCAACACCAGATACTTCATGTCGAATAGTTGAATGAAAACTACTCTCACGACTATTGTGATGTCTCCCCCTGCCACTTCTGTTTGGCTGAGAGCCAGGGTGAATAAATGGTTGGCAGTTGAGTGATGGTTCAAATAACCAGATATTTTTTGTATAGTATCAATCAGATACAAATACGTTCACAGGGAAATAAGTAGTGTCCAGTCCGCAACCTTTTCCACACACACACATATATATATATATGATAATTATAATGACACTTATTAGTGAGAGCCTATATTTGCCCGACACCGGGCAAATATAGGCTCTCACTAATAAGTGTCATTATAATTATCATATTCTGTCGATTGGATATAAAATTATCCATCATTTGATTTCATTATCATCATCATCAGCCGTTATAAGTCCACTGCTGGACGAAGGCCTTTTCCATCTCCTTCCATGACAACCTATCTTGTGCTAATCTCTGCCAACATAAAATTGACTGTCCAATGACATTATATGCACAAAGCTTTCTATATGAAAATATATTTACTTAATGTAGCTGAGTTTATACAGAAAAGTATTGCAACCACCTTCTTGATGATGCAATCTTTGATGGACTTGACTTTTAAGTCAAGATGGTGATGATTTTCAAAGTTTTAAAATCTTTTTTTCTCACGATTTGCAATGTCATTAAGGGTGTCCTTTCAACTGTATTTGCCACAAAGGGAAGGATCAGTAGCTTCTACTGGGGTAACCACCACAGGACATTTTTGAAGATTCCACAATCCACAGTATAAACAATCTTGCATGATATTTTGTATCCTATGAGCATGTCAAGTGATCCCTATGATGACTCAGAACTGTACATCAGATTTACAACTTTTAGAGAACTGTCTGAAATTATGATAAGAATCAGACCTCCATTGTTAGGAAATCCTGTCGGTTACATTCAATGGAATATGTTTGAAAGAGAAATTGTTGCCTAACAATTTTTATATACAAGGTCTATTTGGAAAGTATCCAGCCATTTTGAATATCTCGAGAACCAGTTGTGGCCTTGATGTAACTAGGCAACCAGATAGGGACCTTACTACACATGCATGAACAGACACTCTCCCATGAGGTTACTCAGTCAGCAGTGAGATTCCATTGAGTGAGCTTGTCTAGTTTGTAACTATCAAATTCACAATGACTGAGCCTACCCATTCTTCACGTCTTATACAGAGTTTTTTTTGGCAAAACATTGCATCATTCACTTCTGTCAGCACCCATCCCCAGTTCAGATTTGGCTCCCTGTGACTTCTGGCTTTTCACTGCCGAAAGGGAGGTGATTTCAGACGAGGATGAGATTAAGGAAAATAACTGATGGCGATTCAGAAAAAGGACTTTGCAGACGGTTTTGAAAAGTGGAAGTGATGTTAAGATAAGTGAATGAGGTCCCAATAGGAATACTTTGAAAGGGACTTCCCTTTAAGGAGCAAATACAGTTCAAAGGACATTCCATCATCCAGTCTTTTGGCTACAGTTATCTGGAAATGAAATCTAGCCATTTTTAAAGCCAGTCATTGACACATCTAGCCACTTTTTGCCATTCAAAATGGCTGTTCTCTTCAGGCAGCATTAAGCCAAAGATGCCAAAAATCTGTTTGAATTAAGCATAGGAATCGCAGAAGCACAAACACACATTCGCCAATGGAAGACTGTTACTATTGATTGATCCAATCACAGAATTAAGAATCTGGCACATTTGGGTCATACATAATGAATTTTTTTGTTAATATTAAATGTCTGGGTACTTTCTAGACTGACCTTGTATATTGAAAAAATGTGTAGAATATATTGGGACATCTTTTACAGTTTGACTTCTTTGATGGAATAAATTTGGGGAAGGAATTGCCAGAGTGTCACAAAACCTGTAGCAGTGAAATCAAAACCGTTTTCATGAATTTACTTCCAATTCCAAAACTTTAAAATATAACTGTTACTTTACCAAAATGTTGTGTCTTAACTTTTTCAAGACTACTGAAGTAGTTTCTGAAATCAGAGCTCCATTGTTAGGAAATCCTGGTCAATGGATTCAATGGAATACGTGTGAAAGAGAAATTGTTGCCTAACAATTTTTATATATATGGTCTATTTGGAAAGTATCCAGCCATTTTGATTTTCTTTGACTGCTGAGATTAGTCTACTAGGATGTATGTGCCATGAAAAATAAAATAAATGAGATTTTCCCAGTTTTTACTATCGCAGACAATGACATCACAGTATGAAAACCAAGCAGAAATTAGTTTGCATTACATGACTGAACAGGAAAGACGTCTAAGCAAAGACGATCTGCAAATTCTGTGTTTTTTTTATGTCTCGTGATAAATGTCTAATGGGATAAATGTATCCCATCATGATTTTGGTTGTTCAAAATATGGACATTTTTTGATTTAATACAAGAATAGTTTTCTTTAACCATGAAATAAAAATTAACACGTTTTTGGCTTTTTTATACTATTTTAAAAATTCAGGCATTAAACACCTTTGGTTAGTGTTAAAAGGCTTAAGGGATTAAGTTTCAATGTTACAGTTTTTCCATCTTCTAAAAGTAATCAAATCTTCTGTGTTCACTTTCATTTCAGAAAAATGGGCCATTCATAAAAGATTAATTAAAAATGGCTAAAATCGGCTAGATTTAATTTTCAGGTAACAGTATATGCACCAAAAGCTCATACAAAGGCTCCCAGAAAGTAAAATTATACAACATATTGATCAGATAGAGCCAGTCATTGAAAGGTCTAGCCACTTTTAGCCATTTAAAATGGCAACAGTCTTTTGGCTACAGTTAACTGGAAATGAAATCTAGCCAATTTTAGCCATTTTTAAAGCCAGTCATCTACACATCTAGCCCCTTTTAGTCATTCCAAATGGCTGTTCTCTTCTGTCAGATTCAAACCAAAGATTCCGCCAAAAAGACTTCTTGTCAATTTGTTTTAGGATGACCCAAATGTGCCAGATTCTTAATTCTGTGATTGGATCAATCAATAGTAACAGTCGCAAATCGTAGAAGCATAGACACACAATCACTGATGGAAGACTGTTACTATTGATTGATCAAATCAGAGAATTAAGAATCTGGCACATTTTGGTCATCCTGAAACAAATTGACAATAAGACTTTATTCTTGAAGCCAAAGATTCACAAAAATCCTGTTTTATTATTTGAATTCATCAATGTACCATTGAGGAAGGAACTGAAATTCAGAGTCTGGTCCAAGGTCCTGCCACGTAATATCATTTGATCTTGCATTTCGGCTGAACAAATAAACATTTCTATTAAAATAGAAAAAAAAAAAAATTCAGACTTTAAACAGAATGATCAAATTAAATCGTATCATTGAATACAAAGAACACTAGGAATACATTTTACAATAATCAAGAGACTGAAAACTAAATGAACATTACTATTCATTTCCCTTGAAATTATCTTCACGTCTGTCCAGAAAGTATCCATCCATTTAAAAATATTGATGAATGATATATTTTGAATGTGAAATTAACTCAGGTAAACAAGAAATATCAATTAACAAAATTACATATAAATTAATTTCACTGCTATTAATTGATGCATCAGTTATTTAACTCTTAAATTTATACCAAGAAAATAGAATATCAATTTCAAGGGAAATAACTCCTGATTGAAATTATCCCCCTTTGACCATTTGGTGAATTTTAAAAAAATTCAATTCCACTGTCAGTTTCAAGCGGTTTATGAATTTCATAGTTAATGAGAAAACCTTTTAAAATAAAACAGATTAATAAACAAATTGTATATCTTTACCTGTGATCATTTATTTTGACTGTGTCTTTGATGAGAGTAAGGAACATATCAAGGAAATTGAAACAAATGTTAGGAGTCCACAGACCTTTTATATCCTACAACAGAAGGAAAGAAAGAAATTCCCACAATCAGACACAGATAATTTCAGCCAATAAAACGTCAGGTTTTAATCCTATTTATAACAAAAATATTCCGCCATCTGCGAGCACTAAAATAATGAGCTATGCAAGCTGATTTTCGTCAAGGAAAAATAATTAGGAAAAACTTAATTATATTATGGAAAAAATATCCATGCAACCTATGGCCTGCGGGCCAGATTTTGACAGGCATGTGAGGAAATATTGGGATACTATGCTCATGTTTTATATTATAAAGATTCTTTGCACCTTTTTAATAAATTCAAAGGATGCCTTGATTGAAATAAATTGCGACTAAATTGGGTTCTTTGATTACTAATTTGCATGATTTCTTTAGGATGCGTTATTGATTGATTTGAGGCAAAGTATAACTAGATGTTTTTAAATGGATAATTCCAATATTTCAAGCTTTCTTATGGCATTTATCTGGCACATTGTCCAATCCGGCCCGAAGAAGCCAAAAGGTTGCCGACCTCTGGTCTACAGTTTCTGTTTGCTAGTTGATTTCTAAGAGGCATATTTTTTTTATTCTTTACTAGACAACCCTGTGACCTGTTGGATCACACTTTGACAGGAAATCAGTACGATTTGATGGGATCAGAATGAACCTGCATTTTTAACGCATTTGAAAATCTATACATATAAAGACCATAGTCACCAAATTTGTTTGTTTATTTGTTCATTCACATCACAGTGAAGATATAAGCTTTACTCTGTTCCTCTCTTTGATTAGAGCTGATTAAAGAGAGGAAGACTTATGTGACTGAATGTGGCCAGCAGCTACAGTGTGACTGACTGCTGTAGCTGACACACAGGCACAACAAACTTATGTTTATTTAAGTTTGTTGTGTCTGTGTGTAAGTTTTGCAAGATTAAAGAGAGGGAGAGAGTGAGACTTATATGACTGCAAACGATGTTTAAAAATAGAAATATTCTAAAAGGTAAAGATCTACAGTTACCTGGAAATGAAATCTAACCAATTTTAGCAATTTTTTTACTGATCTAGCCACTTTTACATAAGTTTACAAAAGATATCTGCGATGCTTATGGAAGTTTAATGAAGAAAATAAGGGAAGTAACTGCACCACTTCAATATGATAGACGGGAAGTGATTACACTGTAAATAGAACCCACCCCCCCTCATAAAACTTGAAAAACATTTTTTTTCTAAAAACTAACAATTCCAGGCAGATTGATACGGTCTAAAGAATTACTGGCGAAAAAAAACTTTTTTCTATGTTTTTTTGGTTAATGGAAGTAGATCTTTACCTTCTAAAATATTAATCTATTCATAGATAACATAAAAAATCATTTTTGATGGGTACTATGCTAGTAAATAAATAAACAAGGGAGAATATGCTATAATTAGCATTTAATAGTTATCTCCCTTGACAAATTGGTCATTATAATACAGATAGGGATGAGCGTGAATGCAGACCCCACACCACTATTATTAAATTGCAAATCATCAGGATTTATTTTTGCATTCTTTAAGCTAGTGTACTTTAGGGGGTTACCATAATACAATACCTCTGGCTACAATGCCTCAGAGGTCGTAAACAGATAAACAGAATCAGACTTATTATATAGAGTCAGAGAGCAGTTGTTTTGTTCAACATTGGCCCATTGTTTGAATATCGTGGCTAGATATTCAAAATGTAAGGCTAGACTTATGTTGTAATATTGACTTCTCTTCTAAATTCACACTTGATGAGATTTGCATAATCGTTTTTTCTCAGAGTCGCAGCATATTCATTACTGATCGGAAAACATAGAAGCATTAATGCAAAAAGGCCAGACACATTCATATTTATGAACCATCCTATTCTCTGTTTATAAGAGGTAAATTTTACAGGAGTGGTATTAACCTATGTCAATATAGAATCAAATTATAAATAATGTAATAGTTTAGTACAAAAGTGATCACCTCTAGTTTCAGTTTCTCACAGAAATTTGAAAATTATTTAATAAACATGTTTAAACATATACATAGTATCATCTATTCAAAATTATAACAAATGTCTCCTAAAAACATAAACCTTGTAAATATTCTTTTAGGTGAAAATGATTTAATTCTTAAAAATGTATAGTGTCCATTGCCTGGATTAGGTTTCAGCCATAGGAATGAATTCCATTCAAAATTGTATGGAATGTTCAGCAACATTATACTTTTTATCTGTGTCAATTTCAATCAGTATACTATTTCAGCAGATGCCAAAATACTGAAAATAATCTCAGGTAGATATATTATATTATCGCCTTTACGCTGAGTAAGGCAAAGCCGTCTCTATTTGGGTATCACATATCTAGTTCACCAGTCTTTTTTCTCCAGCTAGTCCTTCCTTGCTTTTTTGTTTTTCTTCCCAATTATGGCATTCATATCTCCGCAGTCCACATATGATGGTAAAATCTGTTGGAGAGTTTGCATTGATGTTTTAATTTTTGTCTAATTTGCATTTCGAAAGCGAAGAAAGTAATTTGTGTCTGTTGACATTAGCGTCCATATCCATATCTTTGGTGAGTTGATGTTGTTTCCAGATTGATGTCAGTTCTCGAACATCAAATCATAGAATCATGATGGTGTGTGATATGTGAAATTAAGATCATAGGCTATAAGCCCTGAAGCTACGTTACTCTCTTCACCAATGGATCTCAGGGAGATAATCTATATTTTATCGTTTTTTAGAGTTGCTTCCCTTTCGTGATCATTGGGAATTTTTCTCAGCTCTTTTCCAACCTGTGAACAGTAAATAACATGAAAAATAAACTTAGCCTAAAATCAGAGTAGTCTCCCTTGGATTCTCTCACGTGATTTCATGGGTCAGTAAGGAAAACATTGCCATAATCATAATAGAGTCTCGGCTCTATTAATCACGATATTCACTAAGCTGAGATTAGTACGGCACAAGGCTAAATAGTGGGGAAATAGGAGGTAGAAAGATTGTGTAGTGCCAATCTTGTAGGTGGGTGGGTCTGCCAGCCTGCCTAGAAAATATGTAACTATTTCAGCCATAAGCCAGGCCACAAATATTAACTTGGCATACCTTAGTCTGGCACAAGGCTACAATAGCGAGTCACTCATGAGGATCGAACTCATGACATAAAAATGCTCTAAATTTACGACTATAGTTAATTCATTAGATAATTACTTTTAGAATGAGTTGCCACAATATTATTTCAATTGGTGTCTAATCTTACAGCACATGTAAAAAAACAAATGCTACTAACCTTGACCATATCTGGAATCTTGTGTGTATTAAATTCTTGTAATCTGCGAACAACTCCTTCATCATCCCGAAAGCCACAAATTATCTTTGGGACTCCAGGGAGAAAACTTTGTGCCCACCATTTAATGAGTTTGAACCTGGAGGGTGAGAGAAAGAACAAAATACAATTTAAAATGAAATGCAAATATTTCCATCCAAGCAGACCTCATTCTAACAAAGCAAATAAGCCCTACATGTCTATCTGCATCCGATTTGATAGTAACCAAAATTAATAAACCAGTCTTTGATATACAGGAATAAATATATTAAGTAGGTATAACCAGTTTGCTGACTAAAATGATATCCTGCAGCAGTTAAGATATCTCTAAGCAAATAAAAATATACAGTAAATCCACACAAGTAAATATGTTAAATACATTTAGTTCAAGGCGGGAAATCATGGGGTCTTAACAAAAAATTGTTTGCTGGTTTATTGCTGGCTTTAGGTTATTCATGTGTTCTGACATTTATATGTATCTGGACTTCACCCAGCCCTAACCGTTCTTAGTAGAAACCTAAAATTTTTGTTGAAAATTTCCCCCTAAATAGGTATTTAGAGGGGGGGGGGGTTCAATATGCAATGTAAGCTTATGCTAGTTTGTGCCCGCTTGTTTTTTGAAAATTCAGACCAACAAAAGGCAAGAGAAGTAACTTATTCATTGATCACCTCTTCTTCCCCCAACACAGCATATATGAGTGGCAGTGATTCATAATTTCCCTTGGAATGCTAGTTAGTTATGATGTGGATTATAATTCTCTGTCTTCAAACATGTTTTTTTCTACAGATTACAAAAACACACTTCCAGCAGAATTTTCATAAAATTTAACTAATGTGCCATAAAACTAGTAAAGGCAGTTTTTGTTCTTGTTGTCGAATTACAAACTTTTGACTTAAATAATGAGGTAAAATTTAACTAGGTATATAAGCGAAAATAGTAAACAAAAATTAATTTAAAATGTCTGTATTTTTTAAAAAAAAGAAGCTATTTACAAATTTCCAATATTAACTATTAAAACATAAATTAAATACAGACAAAGAAAAATATGTGTTAGACGAATGCAAATAGAATAAGGAAGAAAAGTTGTGTTGACTTACACAACATTAAATGAATTTTTACGATGTTGTCTGCTTTTGTAATAAACTAAGAAAGAAAGAAAAACATGCATAGACGAAATGCAAAGAGAAAAAAAAAGCACATAAACATTCTATTTCTCTCTCCCATCCACAAAAATGTTCTCCATTCTATACAAATATTTTGGAACACTTACAGACGCTTACTACATCACAACTCTACTGGACATAAAATATGTGTTCAGTTTGGCTTTTTTTTGGCTCATCTCTTAAATCTCTACTTGGAACCATTCACCATTTGAAAGAAGCCATTGCAGATTCCAGCTTTTCTTTTAAAAATGTATCACTAATGATTTTGTATAAAGTTTAATTGATTAAAATCTGAATTAATGGATTCATGCACTTCTTTCTTCTGAGCCTAAATTGGATTTAAACAAATGTCAAGTTATTAGTGAACTCATTAAATTTCAAATCGTTACATGTAAAAGTGTTAATATGAAAAAAGCAACACATATTTTAATAGTTATTTTGACTTTATGTTAAACAAGTAAAAGTATCACATATATTGTAAACTCCTAAAGTTATAATAATAACAAGCTTGGCTGCTGCAGGGTCAAACTCCACTCCTATTTCTCAGATGATTACAGCTACTTCTGTATTGTATATATAATGAATAAAACAATTATAAAAGTATATATTTTTAGTATAAGTGTATTTATTTATTAGAATGAAATAAGCCATTGTGTATTTATAACATGAATTTTCGTAGATATCTAAGACTTGTCAGTTTGGCTTAGTTGGTAAGAGAGCCGTCTATTGATCACTTGGTCATGATTTCAAATCACGGTAGGGAAA
>VCCN01005204.1:4579091-4595537 GCA_006491835.1 Architeuthis dux | reverse complement strand
AAACAAACACTCTACCATTCCCAAATTGTAAATGTACAAAGAAATAAATGAATGCTGTAAATCATTCAGTAAAAAAATATACAGTTAATTAATAAAAACCATAAATTTCTTAAAACTACAGTACAGTGAAATGGAAAAAGATTTTATCACTAAAATACTGTTCAACTAACTGGTTTGCATAAACACGTCACATTTTGTCAAATGTCCATGGTTGTTGCCATATTATAAATATATATACATTTATGATTTACTAAACCTTTTCGTTTTGTTTATACTGTACAGCGTATTTTCTATGTTGCATTTTTTTGTAGTACACCGCAAAACTCCCCATTAAATGATTCAAGACTGAACCGCGAATGGCAAGGAATAATTAATCAGATAAAAGGAATTCAGTTGATGAGGAAATAAAATGAAAAAGATTACCGTTTGAATTTCTCATTATGAATTAAGTTGTACAATTCCTTACTGGTCTTCAGTTCGATATAATTCCCTTTTGAGTCAATACAATCTATTTCTCCAGAAAAAACTGAAACAAAAATGAAAATTATAATCTTTTGAGAGAGAAAATTAAATCAATATGAAATTCTTTTCAAAAACTTTAAACTCAGTTGATTATTCCTTATTTTGTGTATCAAAATATTTAATAACAAAACATTTTTATGTGTAAACAAATGCAGGGTGTCTCAAAGTCAGTCTTTTTTCAGAAAAGGAACATGATTTTATTTTTATGATTAACACTATCATTTGGAGCGAATATTCAATATTAAGTTTTAGTAGGAGCTGACAACTCATATAGTAAGTGGTTACAAGTATGCGTCACAATTCTGCATAAGACCTCTATTCCCAATCGAAGAAGGCTCAATACGTTAGTAGGGCGAATATTGTAGAAAAATATTTATTGGTTCATTACAACCTGTACAGTTAGTTTCACGAGAATTCGATCTTCAGATGAACAATTACTCTTGTTTAGTCAATTTCTTATATAGTTACAATTATTAATGGTGAAATTTGTTTGTGTCTGTAATTGGCTGTTTCATGCTGACCAATCAGTGATAGTGTTCCCATTCTGGGCTGGTTTAATTTATTCAAGTGCTTTTTTTTATGTGGTCATCTGTTTTCAATGTGGGGTGCTGGACATTTTTATTGTTGCTGGTGTGTAAATATCTCTTTCTCTCTATCTATATATATATACACATGTTTCTTTTCTGAAAAAAAAAAAGTACTGACCTACCCCCCCCCCCCCCAAATTTCATGGAGCTTAACTCTTGTAAAAATGTGTATAAATTGTTTTGAGACACCCTGTATATATGCCTATTTACTCACACAAAGTGTACAAATAAATTAAGCCTTTCTAAATTTTTTCCAGTTTTAAGGTAAATCAAATTTAAATTCAATTTGTGAGCTATCTAAATAAATTAACCCCTCTATACCGTATATATTCTGGTAGTATTATGCTCAGGCTATATTGTAGAGGCATTTTTATTCATGAAATTCGATCAATCCAATCTCTTCTTCCCATCTTTGATGTTAAAACAACGTTCAGGCGAATCATTCTACGGCCTTCTTCAGGCAGTATCCGTAAAAAAAGAGAGTCTCTCTTATCGGTCTCTTTCTCAGATGATGCAAAGCCAAAAAACAGTATCAAATGATTCGGCTGAAATGTTGTGTTAACATCAAAGATGGGAAGAAGAGATTGAATTGACTGAAAAAATTTTGAATGTTAATGACTCTTCTCAAAGTTATAGACAATACATTTGATCATATCGCTAATTTCGTATCATGCTGCCAGATTCATTTGTAAACAAACATTTTCGGATGGCTAGATCTGACCGGTCTCTCTGGAAAGTGTAGGAAAAAATATCAAATTTTCAAGAAGTTATCTTATATGTAAAGTTGGGATTTTATTGTTCCTATATTTTTGTTCCTTTATGAAAATATCAAGTGGAACAGATTTTCAAGTTTTTTAATTTCATTGTTCAAGAAAATGAGTTCTTTTTGACATGCAAAACAAAAATAATCTAGTCAGCCAACTGTTTACTCACAGAGAGAATGGGTATTAAGTCGAGTTCTGATAACTGAACAGTAAGCTTCACAGTTGTTCACAGGAGATGACGTATCTGGTTTTCCATCTGGTTTATCTGGATTAAAAGATATAAAAAACATTCAAATATAATTTTTATTTCAACGTGTCAGAAATGTAGAATAAAAAAGTTCTGAAAAGAATCAAAGAAGGATTTCTATTCATGATGAATATCAATGCAAGTTCTGGCCAATGTGGAGATGGACAACAAGGGTTATGTTTACCTTTTGAGCCATTGTTTTTTTTATTTTTTAAAGGATGATGCATTCTCTGAGAAATCATAAAGGACATGTAACCACATCCCCTCAGATTTAAATTAAAATTGGCATGCCAAGTGAGTTTTGCTCAAATCTCCAAAAATGAAATCTGTTTTTCAAAATTCCAATTGGGGAGAGGCTATGACCCTCACAAATTCATAACTCTGATCCTAATTAAACTAGAACCCTGAGGTCTGAACCATTGGATAGAGAATACTCAGCACTACAAGAGTACTTCTATTATTCACTCATAAAGAGCAAAAAATACAAAACTATAATAGTTACATATGATAGAGGGTTTTTTTGTTCAATGTTCACCAAAAAAAAATCTGAATTTTCAACAAAAAACAAAACAAATGTGAATGCTGCCGAAAACAAACTAAGGGGTCAATTTAGCATAAACTTACATTGCAAATTGAACACCCAACAAAAAACCTATTTAGGGTGGGAATTTTCAAAAAACGTTTTTTCTAGACATAAGGAGCAAATGTTTAAATTTTCAGGCCTCTAACTACATTGGTATGGCCTGTACACGTGTTACATACATAGCCAGCCAGACCAACTTGAAAACTGAAGAAACCTATATTCAGTTTCTAACAAACTGAGACAGCCAACGACACAATAATATGTTAATCCCGTATGTAAGTTCAAGATAGGATTTTAATCTTGAATTTTGTCTTCATGTTTTCGATTTACCCACATAAAAAGAGAAAATGCAAACAAAAATGTCCAACCTGCAGTGACGTATTGCTCAAATTTCCATCCCCAGTAACACATCTCTTTCTGAAAATCGGTTCGGTTTGCTTCCATATTCTTCTTCTCTTCCGTGTCAAACTCACAGAGGTAAAATGTGTCATTAAATCGTGTCACGGCCAACAGCCAGCCTTCGCGATTCTCATAAGGAGAACATAGAAGTCGAGTTAAGCAACCTCGCCAACTCACAAAATCCGTGTTTAGGGACGACCTGTAAAGATATAAATTGTGATTTTTAAAAATCAATATAAATTACAAAATTTCATCATCAAGACTATGAAATATCTTGATTTATTTTTAATAGCTAAAGCATGTCAACAATTATTAATTTTTGAGTGATATTTTCTTTCATCTTAATTTTAGTTGCTTTTCATTGCAACTACTCAGACCGTTATTCTACGGTAATTATTCTTGGGCGATCTTTCGTTTGATGTCGGTAGATTCAAGAATAGCCAGGTGAGAGTTACTCGCCATTTTACCGAAAATGAAATTGACTTATTATTGCAATCTTTGAATTCTGAAAATTCGTAATACTCTCAGAAAATCCTGTTGCCATGGTAACAAGGTACATAGTAACTTCGAGTGTCGCCAAAAACGTACCCTTCGCTTCGTGTATAACGCACTGGTACTTTTTAGGTGCTATGATTTTTAAAAAGTGCGCGTTCCTACGCGGTAAAGTAAAGGCAAGATAAATTATCTTTTTTCTTTAATGAAAATAATGGTAAACAACTTTTGAAAAAAAAGAAAGTAATAAATATCGAGTGGAAGCGACCATCTGCTGCGGTTATTTGCTTTTACATTATTTTCATTTACACAACGAATGACTAAAAATTGGATTTAAGTTAAAATCCACTTTAAATTATTACTAAAGAGAAGCAAATTAAATAAAGAAATTACGAATTTAGAAACGTCAATCAAGATGCTTTCACTCAAACTAATGGATTTGAATCTTAAACAATTAACAAGTGAATAAATACAGTTTCTAAATAAAAATGGTAGTCTAATCCTTGCTCTGACGAGGCTAAAATACGCTTTTAGCAATAAAATGGCTACTTCTGGTTAACTTTAGCAATGTAAACAAATATCCAAATTTCAATTTAATTATAACGTTAATAGTCGATCAATAGAACTGCTTAGAACCATCGGCACTTCGTCTTTTGTTTTTTTTTACTTAAAATAGTATTTTTTCTTTTCGGTACACTACTGTCGTTTTATGGCGCATCCATATTTTCCATATATGGCATATTCTTATTTTCTTTTTTAACTGAAAATAAAATTGTTTTTTCGTTATGGAACGAGAGTTTGTTTGATAGTTTTAAGTTTTGTCTCGCTTCTTAAAATTAAATCTTTTGTAATAGCCATTTCTATTGCTGAAGTTAACCGAAAATAACAATTGTATAGCTAACTGTATTTTATCCTCGTCAAAGCAAGGATTACCAATAAAAATAATATAAAAAGCAAAACTCCAGCCAGTATTGCCGATTTAGCGAGTTTCTTGTTTTGGTAGTCCAAAAAAGTGCTAAATTAGCGCGTTTACGCTTAAACATTTTGGCCATTTATTGGCTATTTTTAGTGTCCTTTTTGGCAGTCAAACTAGCGCGAAACTATTTTTTGAGTTGGTAACACGGACTCCAGCAGAATTACCTTTGGTCGCTTCCACTTCGATGTCACGTGTTGGTGCATTAAAGAACAATGAATTATTATAAGGATCTCACCTTTTTGACTTTATCGACATAAAACGAAAGATCGCCGAGATAAGGAGATGATATTAAAAAGAGACATAGAGAGGGTTAATGAAATTTTAAAAAAACCTTACGAATTCTGCGAAGTCTGTTTCTCTTTGCAACTTGGTTGATCATTACTATTATCTGTTGATGATGATGAATCATCAGCGCCGGCGTTTTGTGTTGTAGAAGTCGAGGATTTGGATCGGATCGCAAATACATTCCTGTGTTTTAGAATCCACCGCAACATATCGTCAATAAATTCTTTCTGCTGATCATTTTTCTGAATCATTTTCTCGAAACCAAGACTTAGATCAAAACATACATCATCCGAGTTGTTGTCTTTTGGGCACGTGTAATAACGTAACCGACTCTTGTCGTGTGAGATTTGTCGCTTTATATCCAGAGAGAAATGTCCAATCTCCTGGGGACGACGATAAAAAGGAAATTTTTTGTCAAATTTCACGCGAGGATGTAGAGAAAAGGAACTTTTCTTTTCATCTGATTCAAGTTTTCGTCTTGTTGGTGCAGGGCCGTTGTCTCCTGTGTATTCGGAAGCCATGTTGGGTGTTGACGGTGTAAGTCTAAAATTATTCACGTGGAAATATATTCCGGAAGTCCAAAACGGGTAATTCTTTTTCCTTGCAAGCCTTGGTTACCAAAACATGTTCAGACTTAATCTGACGAAGTTCATGGCAGTTGGTAAGAGTTCAATCTTCTGCACAGATACTTTGACTTTAAGCAAATTATCTTTATAATATTCAGTAGAGTCAGTCCTATTTGTGTAATCATACAGTTTGCATTTAGGATATTTTGAAAAACATTATTGAAAGAAATTAAAATTGAAAGTATTATGAACATTTTCATTGAAAACATGTGTACAACTCACGGTACATATTTATGGAATTTTTAAATGAAAAAATATTTTTGGCTAAAAATTATAGGAATTGATACTTTTAAATGTAAATATATTTAAAAAATTGGTAAAATATATCTAAGAAACTGCTATCACTAGAATTGATTTTTCAGTAGTGTATATATGGAATATAAGGCCGTCAAAAAATGAATTATAGTAGATTAAAAATATGGTGGCAAAAAATAAAATATGTTATTGTACATATTTTACTGTGTGCCAGGAACCGTTTTATGAAACCACTAGGTAAAATTTAGAAAAAATAATCGAATATAGAAATATAAAAAGTAGTGGAAAAAGTCACCTCACCTACATAGGTTGCCATTGATAGGTGCAGACATTTGTAGAAACAGCCTATGTGTAAAATACACATGCATGTTGGTTTGCTGGAAATATGATTTCCAAGAGTTTTAGTAATATTTGGTAAATTTTCTAATATTTTTTAATTGAAAGAAAATTCACTAAACTTAACTTTGGAAATCATAGTTCCTGCACACCAACAATCATTTTCTTTCAGATTTTCAATGCATTTCAAGAGTAAAATCATTAGCAATGCATTTACATTATTCATATAATAGCCCTAATCTGTCTGTAAGGTTTGCATTAATTCCTGACCACTGACAATTCCTTATTTTCTGATTTTTGATTCACAACATACAGATTGAATATTGACTGAAACTTGCTAAAACAAATTTTGGGTAAAAAAAATTGCAAATTTCAGTGTTCAACCATAAAATGTTTTCTCTACTCCCAGTTTTGTTTTGTTAGTGCAGAAAATGACTAAAGCTAAGCAGGGGAATGGCAGAGTGGTTATAAAGTCAGTGGTCACTGATAAGAAAAGTTGAAACCTTGCCCATGTATACCAGATTTAAATGCGGTCAACACTAAAATGCAACCATGATTATTGTTTTATTTTCCCCAACTGCCAGAATTTGTGTTACTATCTATTTGTAATCATTAGAGTGAATGGAAGTTTGATGCATTTGCTTAATAAATCCTATCTGTAATATCACAAGTCACATCAACAGCTAGTTTATGACATAAAACTTCGGAATCTGTGAATCTTAACATTTCAATACTTTGTACTTCTGAAAAGGTTTTTCCACTATACCCAAAGCTATTCAGAACACAAGTTCTAATGCTAAATTGATATCAGTGTTGCCGATTTAGTGAGTTTTGTGCTAGATTCAGTGTATTTACTGCACAGGCATCCCTTAGTCTCTCTCTCTCTCACTCTCGTCATTACAGTTTCATGTTTTTTTCTGTGGAGAAAATGATAGCTGAAATTCTGGACTTTTGAGGAATTTTAAAAGTTCCTTCCACATGAAGATTTCAAGACCTAAATGGAAGATATGAGCTTCACAACACTAGTTTAGGTTATTCAAGTGTTCTGACATTTATATGTACCTATCTATGTATCCGGACTTCACCCATTTTTGTTTATACCTATAAAACAAGTATTATATCATGAAAAGAAATGTTTACTAGATAGATAAAAGGCTCTAAATTTTAATTGGGTTTGAGAATGTAAGTATTCACAATTTTACAAAGACAGACTTCTTGAAAATTTTTAGCTTTAATTAAAAAATTATATAAAATTTCCTACAATATGCATAAATACAAAAAAATTAATTGAATAAAAGCGATTTATAACAATTTGTTAGTGTTATAGAAAGTGATCTCCCTTTGTAAGGGAGGCCAATCTCAGGTATTTCCTTTCTAATTATAGGTTGAGTACCCCTTATCCAAAATGCCTGGGACCAGAAGTGTTTCGGATTTGAAATATTTGCATATACATAATGAGATTCTCCAATAGCTTGACTTTCTGTGCTATAGATAAACATATACGCTTTCTCTTTTCCTAATCACTGTTACTCATAGGGGTATCTGCAGATTCTTTTGACATGTTTAACAATATCTTTGTACAGCTGAGAGAATAAGCAAAAAATACAGTGATTAAAGCATGTAGGTCTGGCGGTAACAATAATTTGTTTTGATTGGGACTTGTTTCGTCTTTCACCGTTTGTGATGTAAAAATAGTTTTTCATTTCTAAAGAGTTACACAAAGATACCCAAGCTTTTACTGTAGACAGAATGAGTTAAATGCCTTGAAAATTGGCCTTGTTTCTCGACTTTGAATCATACTACAGTGAGGTCAGGAATTTTGAACTTGTGACATCACGTTGGCTTTTGAAAAGTTTCAGAGTTTGGAACATTTCATTTTTGTATTAACAACAATGCGTTGAAAAAAAGTAAGCATATCAAGGGAAGTAAATTTTGCATAATCCAGCCACCTAAAAACCCGAATATTTAGAATAATCTGTATATATAAGTGAGAGATGTCAGTTTGTCTCTCATGCTATGGAAACCATCTAAACATAGATGCATACTCAATGGACCTTGGGGAAGGTTTTAAAGTAAAACATTTTTGAGAAAAACAGTCTCTGAAAAAAAAATATTTACAATGTAATTATAATGCTAAACGGGACCCTTACTTTCCATTTAATATACATATACATATCTTCTTATTTTATGAGTTTATATATAATTCTTTAATGGGTCAAAAGTGTAGGGAAACTTTTTTCTCCCTTTTAAGGGGTCAAAAGTGAAGGGAAACTATTTTTCTCCTTCAAGGGATCAAAAGTGAAGGGAAACTCACCCTCTCTTAAGGGGTCAAAAGTAAAGAGAGATTTTTT
Organism: Architeuthis dux; assembly: GCA_006491835.1. Classification (NCBI taxonomy): domain Eukaryota; kingdom Metazoa; phylum Mollusca; class Cephalopoda; order Oegopsida; family Architeuthidae; genus Architeuthis; species Architeuthis dux. The sequence goes on along the minus strand of VCCN01005204.1, from coordinate 4,587,114 downwards.
TCCTCCTCTTTTAAGGGGTCAAAAGTGAAAGTAAAGTTCTTTTCACCTTTAAGAGGTCAGAAGTGAAGGGAAACATTTTTTAAACGTTACTCTTTTTGTTACTTCTCTTCAGTGTTGCCAATTTAGATATTCTATAATTGAGCTTTAGTCTTTTTTTTACACTTTAAATATTTAATCCAGCGTAGATGGCTAATTCAGCTAGTAAATGAATAAATAAGCAACTGTTTGAACCAAAAGATATTGGATGACCTACAGCCTTTTCATTGATAGTTCCAGATTTTAGTCAAAGCAGTATCAACTAAAACTAGTAATTCCAAGCCTCTCTGATAGATCTTTTCTGCATTGTTGCATAATTGTTAAATAGTATTCGGAATCTTACTTAAAACTAATATTTTTAAAAATTATTGACAATTAGTCACTGAATAGAAACATCACACAACCAACGTCTTTTGGCAGCATTGGGGGTGATACATTAAAAAATTGGAAAAAGGGGTGATCAATAAACAAATTTTCAAAAAACAAGCGTGAACACTGCTGGAGACAAACTAAGGGACCAATTTAGCATAAACTTACATTGCAAATTGAACACACTAAATGATGTCTAGTGTGGTGGTAACTTACATTTTTGTCAAATTTCCTTAACCCTTTAACTGTGACAGGAGCTGCTCAGTTGCTGTGTTCTAAATGTGGTGCTAACTTTGATTAAACAGGGTGGCACAAAATAAGCTGAACAGTTTGTTTTCTCTGTAAACAATGGACCCTTCCATTTAAAGTTACAGACAGACAAACATAGAAACAAGCAGAAAAGGTTGTCTATAACTGTAAGTGGAAGGGTCCATTGTGTGACAGATGGAAATTTCCGTCATTCGCAGTTGAGCCATAGAACTGCAATGACTGAAATTTCAGTCATCAGCAGTCAATGGGTTAATGACATTTCAAATTGGTGCAAACTAGGGCAGTGCATGTTTGGAAGGGGTCGTTTGTGGTGTGGGGAGCAGCCTGCCATAATTGTCTCATAAAATAATTTTCTGTCCGTTGTACAAAACTACAGCTTCAAAGTATTTTGTTACTTCTCTTCAGTGTTGCCAATTTAGATATTCTATATCTAAATTTAGATCTATTGCCAATTTAGATGTTTTATGACTAAATTTAGATCTATAATCTGTAAGTTAAGATGTTGAAAACGGACATTACAACTACTGAATCCTCTTTAAGAGATTCAATTTGATTGGTTCAATTTGAAACTATGTTTGACCAATCAAAAATAATTTAATAATGTTCACGTTCTAACAGTTAAAATGTTGAAAATGGCCTAAACAGCTATAACATGTTATCAAAAGACATACACCAATACACAAAACGGAACTACATTCATAAAAACGTTAATTTAAATATTTTATGGTTTTTTAAAAATTTTGAAGTTTCAGAATTTTAATATTTATAACGTCTAGAACACTGAAATTGAAAATATTTTTCAATATTTTTCATTTTCATAGTTTATTGTTTATGCCTTACTGATATGTATGAATGACATGATTGCTAAGATAAACTGAAATTTTCATGGATTTTTTTCTTTTTTTAACATGCATTTGTCAACTTATGACTTATGACAATATCAAGCATGTTTTTTCTTTTTAATGTTTATCTATTTCCTCTAAATGTTAACATTTTTGGTCAGTTTCACTGGTTTAAACTCTGATCTTGAAAAAATGATTAAATGAAACGTTGCAAAAAGTTTATATCATAGATGAGTATGCTAAAACAGTAAGTATGAATAAAATGGACAAAAACTTCAGTGTGAAATCAACACGATTTTCGATTTTAATGAAATTTTCAATACTTATTTATTAAAGGACGAATTTAAAAAAAACAAATTTTCCATTCAAAATTTCGGAGAAGACCATTTTTTTCATATGATTCCTACCCCACCTTTTATTAATTTGATGATTTATCTATTTTATATAATCATGCTCTCGTTGATTTTTACACATTTTACAGATATATCCCTTGAGATACTAATTATGTTTACCATTTTTAGAATAATATCCAGGAACTGCTGGAATGGAACTCTTACTTTGGGATTAAAAAAACAGGAAAATTAAGTAAAATAAATTTTTTTCAGCAATTTTTCAGTTTTATTCGATGAATTATAATTCAGACTTTTGATCTGTGAAAAATATTTTTAGGTATTATTCGATTAATTCAGATCTGTAAAAAGAATTCTTTTTCACTTTTCATAGTTTATTGTTATAATCTGTAAATATTTTATTACATTTCTAGAGAACTGCTGATCCAAACAACTTCAAACTCGACCTGTGTGCTGAGTAATATATCTGGCAAATGTCAACTTTGTACAATGGTCAATTGTCGAGTAATTACAGAGTATACACACAGATTTCTTCAATTGCAGTTAGATAAATCCATTTCTTTTTATTCAAAGATCACTTTTTTATGAGTCAAGCAAATAGAGAGAGACAAGTGTTTAAATGCTGACCTATGTCCGCTTCTCTAAGTTCATGAAGAACCCATTTTCCTGGCTGGTAAATGATGTACTACAGTTGATCAATTGCCCAAGCAATAAATAACAGACGTACTTAATATTTAAAGCAACAATTAAAATTCAAGTCAATTCAAGATTAAAAAAAGAAAAATCATATATAAATAAAAAGAGAGAGAGAGAAGAGGATAGTTGAATTCCACAAAAACGGTCCAATAAATCTCAGAAAAACATAAAAAGTAAGGAAAAGCCACACTGGTTGGAAGTTTTTAGGTATTTAATAATATTCGATATTATACAGAATATGGATGTTAGGTTCTGGGCCTCAACTGGTTTCCTCTTCTCTTCAGGAGGTCTGAATGTGAACTGATAGATGTCTGATGTGGTCCTGGGTCGGCTGCTTTGGGCGTCATAAATTTTATTCTTCAGGAATGGAATGTTTGTGGTCTTGGATAGCCAACAGGTCGTAAATAATGGGATGGAGTCAGTTTTCTTTTTCCTATTCTTTCTAATAGGAGGGAATTTTGTTTCAAGGAGGTGTCTGATTTGGGATGGGGGTGGGGAAGTCAGTTTTCTTTTTTCTTGCTAGTAGGTGGGGATTTTGTTTCAAGGAATTAAGTCAAAAAAGGTTTTTTTTATATTATAACCAAAATAAAAATTGGAAAGTAAGAAATAAGAAATAATAAAAATTAAACAATAGGAAATAATAGGAATAAAAGAAAAAAAATATATATATATATATATGAGACACTATCATTTAAGTGAGGTTGGAACAATTAAATGCATAAACTTCTGAACTTCTGAAATAACCTCAAACAATATGTTCAAATGGGCAGATCTTTCATTTTTACCATAATGAACAGTTAACTTCACAGACACTTCTAAGATTTCATTCACATTATGCAGAAAATGGCACTGGGAACTTTTCCATCAATTGTATAAAAATGATATAACATTACAAACACTTTCTTTTTAAGCACATTCAAATATATGGACACCACTATATTCAAACTGCTGTACAAAACCCTGGTCAGACATGTTAGAGAGGTTGCAGAGGAGAGCTACAAAACTGACCTACAACTACCCACTCTACAATACAAAAGATTGAGAAGTGACCTGATACACATCTACAAAATGACACACCGCATAGTAGAAATGGACGCAGACACTCACTGTATGATGTGCATACAGAGCAAACTCATGCTACAGATAACACTAAGAACAACAAACAGAGGTCACAGTCACAAATACCAGATATACCATCAACCTGATATTAGAGACAGATTCTTGACATCAAGATCCCTTTCATACTGGAACTCCCTTTCAATCAAAACAGTAAACTCTGTTACTGTTAACATGTTCAAAAACAACCTAACAAAAGAAACTAGCTTATCACACAAGTATAAACATTTCTAAAATACACTTTAAATGTCAACCCCTATTACATCTGTTAGATGTATCTTCAGTTGGTCCTACTCTTTATGACAACTTTAGAAAAGTTTTAGTTTCTTTAAAACTTTTCTTTATTTAGCATTTATTTTTATAAATTAACTTAACATTGTTACTTTTTTCTTTTATATAAAATTATTTAACTGACTTTCGAGTACGTTTTAGAACAACAATCCAAGACGTCATAAGACCATGTTGTGACATGATTTCAAATCTTCTAAATGATATTTTTTTTCAAATCTGGATAAAATTCAATAAAACTAGAAATCTTTTGTTTGGGAACTTTGTCGTTGCTTTTTTTTAAAATAGAATATATTTAAAAAGCTTATTTTATGGATAAATATTCTTTTTAACTTTGTTGTGTACTGTAAATAAAATTGTTTATGAAATAAACTTCATCATCATCATAATCATAATAATAATAATAATAAAAAACAAAAAAAACATTTTAAGTCTTTTAACTTTTCCAGTTTAAATAAATTGTTTGTGAATTTTTAAAAAAAAAACAAACCTTTATCTATAACTTACATCAACTTACTTTCGAGCACGTTTTAAATCTCCTAAATGATAATTTTTTTAAAAATCTGGATTACATCTGACGTTTCTCCTCTGAAGAGTGTCAAACAAAAAAAAGCTTTTCAGGAATTATTTTGTCTAGTGTCATGAATATATACATGTAAATATATATGGGTATATGTAGTTGTTTCTGTTTAATATATATCCGCTAATCACAGGCATTTTAAAATTCTATACCACCAAAATCTTTTATATTTTCAGTGAGATCACACTTCAAATACAAGGGTGAATCAATAAGTTATAACATGGTTGGCTTTCTTGGACCCCAACACTCACGTTATAATGGGTGTTTAGTACCATTTAAGAAAGTTAAACAAATGCGTTTTATGCTCATGAATGAATAGTCAAATATAGCAAATTATTTTGCTAGAGCAATATGTTTGTAGCCTGACACAGTTATTTGTTGAATTTTATCAAATTATCAAAGTATAAGGTTCGATCTATGTGAATAATGGAGAAGCTTTGGGTTAAGTGCATTGGCAAGGAAGGAGATTATGTCGAAAAGTAAACATTTGTTGTGTAAAATAAATGCCTTTTTCATCGTTCAGACTTATTGATGTAACTACCCACAAGGCAATTTCTCAATTGCTTGTTAAATATGGAAAAAAAGTATAATCTTTGATTAATTTTAAAAAGAGAATCAAATAAATGATATACCGTACATGCTGGACTATAAGACAAATGGTTTACAAGGGTATTTGGAGGACTACCGCTCACTGCAACTCACCTGAGCCCCATAACTGTCCATATTGAGTTTCAGTAGATTGATCCCTAGTCATAATACCAACACATTGGACACAGTGTAATATTTGAAGTCTTTTGGTTTTAAAAAAATTATATGTCCATCTTATATGGTTATGCAATCTATTCAAATCTATCCAATTGTCATGTCATGAATCTTAGCTGTCAATTTTTTTGGATAGAATTTCTTGTTTATGTTGTTCACACAACATTTCAGCTGATTCATTCTTTGGCCTTCTTCAGGTGCAATATATAATATCTGTAAGGGAAAAGTAAAGCATCCGTCTCTTAAGCGACAAATCCCAGTGGAGTATACACCTGGTGACGAAGACCTGGTTTCTGTTGCATGCATCAGCTTAGTGATCCTTGCATAGTTTCAAGTCTGGTCAAGATCAGGACTTTATTCTTAATTTTTTTATGAGGATGCAAGTCCACCGAAGGGATACCTCCACCCTGCGCTTAGAGTGTACTTAATCAGTTGCTGAGTGCACAGGGAAATTTGTCCTAGTGAAGAGTTTTCCACACTCTTCGCTCATACCGAGAATCGAACCCAGGACCTTCTGCGTGTGAGGCAGACATGCTAACCATTACACCATCCAAGCAGACTCTTTCTCTGGTTGTATAAAGTAAAAAAAACAGTACCAAACAGAAAATTTAAACATTAACAGCAACACTTGTAAAATTAAGTTTTATGTACACATGCATTATACCTTGTTCAATCATTTTTTTTAACATGGAATTGTTTTCTGTTCAATTGTCCAACAAACTCTTTGAATGTCAATGACCCTTCTCAAAATTATAGACAGTATCTTAGCTGTCCATGGTTGGCAGTGGCGTAGCAAGGGTTCTCAGCACCCAGGGTCAAAGATAATTCTCGCACCCTCACCCCTAAAACGTTTTGATTATTTAGTTGTGACTTTTCTTCCTATTACATTGTTTAGGTAGCTCAGGGTAACGCTACATTGTGACTTTTGTTCGTGACTTTTCTTCCTGTGACTTTTATTCCAGATATTCTTTTTTAAAAATATATTGTAGACTTTGCGTATGTGCAAAAAAATTAAATAATTGCTCAAAAATTAGTTTTTAAAAGATTTTTTTTTCCAAAAACCTAATTTGAATAATTTAACATTCTTTATTCTTCATGATTACTTCTGAAATGTTTTTATTAAATAAAGGCAAATTTTAGGCCAAAGGAATTTTTGTGCCCGGGGGCAACTGCCCCCCCTCTTGCTACGCCACTGATGTTTGGATTAACTGCCCTTGATAGAAAGAAACAAAAGAAAATGGAAACAAAAGAAAATGAAAACAACTTTTTCAAATAGATTCTTATTTATTTGGCATATTAAACTCTACAAGTGGCAACCATTTTGCAAAAAGTTCAGTTTTAAGCAGCAAAAAGTGAAAAGGAAAAACAAAGACAGAATTTGTCTCGGCAAGTCTGCACTTCAGGAAACACTAAATGCAATATATGTAGACATAAGTGTATATACGTGTATACAAATAACTCAAAATTGGTGGACGTTAGGCAGAGGACATATTTTGTTATGTCCTTTGAGAAAAAAAAATAATTTTAAAGTAAAGAAGATGGAAAAATTTTTTTTAAAAGTAGCAGATGATAAATGACCGGAAATTTTCAAATGTTACAAAAAAAATCAGAAACATTAACAGCTTTGTTTTTTCTCGATTTAAGAAAAAAGATTTTGTTAATACTTATGTTTTTGTTTTAATATATATCCTTTTTCCTTACTGGAATAAAAAAAGAAGCAACATGTTGATGTAGCCAGCATTAACCAAAAATTCAGCATTGTGTAAATAAATGTAAAACTATTTGATGTGCAAGTTTAGATAAAAAGATATATTTATTTATTCCATTTTTGAGGTTTTATTTTAATTATTAAAAAAAATCTGGAGGGTGGCAATTTAATCATTTTTGGGGCAATTTTTATTTTTGGTTAAATTAAACAATAAGGAATTAATCTTCCTTGTGTTGCCTTGTTATTTATGTTATATATGGACTGTGGAAATTTGGTTAACTTTTTTTTTTTTTCCTTCATCTACTTTATTAGGCCGAGTTTCCGCTGTAAAAACTTGGACGATATACGTTGATAATTTTGGCGCAGGTACTGTTCACCTCCATTCTTCTGCCACTCATCTTCAAAAGTATTTTCCAGGATCTCGGCACCTTTCTTTAGAGTTAGGCCAGTCTCTTCAAGGCTTAGTTCACACATCTGCATATCATCAATTCCTTCAAAACAAAATAACATTAAAAAAGAAAATTAGATTTGTATCTTAAATGAAGGCATGAGAGTTTCTACTTTGCTTACTATTGAAAGAGAGACAAAAATGGTTTTAGAATACTGACAGGAGAAAGCATTATGTTCCACAATAAAACTTTTATATCAAATCAGGATTTATTAGAGGGGAGTGCAAGGGGTACATTGTACCCGGGCCCAGGGGCTCTAAGGGAGCCTGAGAGCCAAAGGAGCTAAAACAGGTGGAGTAATGGAGAATGGAAAAAAACTAAAAATTCATAAATAATATTCCTCTCAGACAACCTGCATCAAATGATACATAATTTAGAATATGTATTCAATAACAAGAAAGATACAGAAGAATAATATTGACATGGCTAAAAAGTTATTGCTGCATAAATTTCCATAGACAGTTTTCCAACAGTAAAATACATTTGTTGTTTACAGGCACATGTTATGTCGGGGTGTTTTACAGACTTTTCATTTGTTATTTTTTTTTTTTTTTTCC
>VCCN01005204.1:4520572-4540822 GCA_006491835.1 Architeuthis dux | reverse complement strand
TTAATTTCCAATAGAAACCTAATTCCAATTTCCCAATTAAGCGGAGTTCTGTTTTGATCATCTTGGCCATTTTGGGCAATTCTTTTTACCATTTTTGGTGTTTTGGGGCCATTTTTAGCGTTTTCTGGCCATTTTGGGCTTTTTTTAATTGAAAAAATGCTGACATTGGAAAACTTTCCAATCTTTTAAAAATGGTGGGGAAATCAACACCCTGAAACGCTAGAGAAAAATCTGTCTATTTTCAATAATACAAGAGTTATATATTCCTCAAAGACAAGAAGCAGCCCCTCTAGCTTAAGAATTTTAGTCTACACAGCTAAACATGTAACTGGAGTGATTATGTGGCAAATGAATTGGATAACACATATTCTAGCCCTACCAGGTAGATGTGATTGATATCCTGAAATATTCTGGAAGTACCTTCTATAATTTTGAGAAGAGTCTATCATTCCAAGAGTTGTTTGGACTACTGAACTCATTCTTTATTTTGCTTTCATTGTTATGTTTTGGCTGATCTTTTCTACAGCCTTCTTCAAGTGTACAATCCATTAGGAAAGAGAGGAGTCTTTCTTTTTTCCAGAAAATGATGGAAAATAGAAAAGAAATGGTGGCAAGTATATAAACTGGTTTAGCTCATTCCCAGCAATATGAGCCACCCAGGCAATCCTAGTCTCAGAAACTCATGTAACACAAGTGATGATTCCATATTTTTTAATATGTGGGAATACTCTTCAATTCTTTCTCTACTAAGCAAAAGAATTCCCATCATCCTGAAATCCGTGTTTGCCTGACTTAGACACTCGCTTCTTTCTATGGGATCACCACTTCCCCTGTTATTTCTAACATCTAGATGAAGAGCTTGTCTTATTCTGTTAAAACCTTCAATTTGGTACATGGATAACACATATTCTAGCCCTACCAGGTAGATGTACAAGTCCTGTTAGATCATTTGAACTCAATTAGAGCATCTATACCAGTGGTTCTCCCCACCCCCAGTGGAGAATTTAGGTAGTCCAAGGGGGGAATAAGGCTATTAAGTAAAAATAAAAGTCCAGTCTAGAGATAGGGTTTTCTGCACTTATATCTATCAAGTCGAAGGCTCAAAATAAGCTCCAAGTTGAGAATGATTTAAGATGTGCTCTCTCACTAATATAGGTCCATGGGTAAAGCACGTGTATTTGAATTAACTCTTAAATTCATATTAGGGAATTTAAATGTTAAATCAAGGGGGGTAACTTCTGATTAAAGTTACTTCCCTTGCACTTTTTGGTAATTTAAAATTTTTTTTCCTTAATTCAATTTATAAAAGAGTTCCATTTTAAAAAAATTCTATTCATTGAAGAGTTCCATGGGGGTTTCAAGCGATTCATGAATCTAAGAGTTAAACTGACTACCAGCTAAAACACATATTTAGTCTCATTATTAATTTTAAAAGTTTAGTTCAGTTATAAATTCTAAGTCAGTAGGAATAGACACCACTAAGACAATTTGCAGCAAAAATCTTCTGTGTACCCACAACCAGAATATATACACATCTTTGAAACAATCAAGTGGTAGGAATATGAATTTTACTAAAATATTTAAATGACAACATATAGATTAAATTGATACTTACTTGATGGCAGTTCCTTTCATTCCTCCTTTGGTAGGTACCATCACACGGCTGACAAGGGCTTCCTTCAGTTCACCTTTGTCCAAAGACATCAGTTTTGCAGCCAAGCTCAGAGGTACTTCAGAGGTATCCGAAATTTTGCAGCCACCTGAGATTACAATAGCAAAATTAGAACCTGGAGTGCATAAGACAAAATGGATATAAAAATACATGTTGCTACTTTGTTAGTTTCTCTTCAGGATTGCCTGAGTTTTATCTTAGAGACTTACCCAAAACATGCATTGGAATAGCGTTGAATACCAGCCTCATCTTTTAATTTATGAACAAATATGGTAGATGTAGATTATGAACAGTTCTAAAATGGGTTAGTAACGAAGGAGTGACATTAGAAAAGATGTATTGGAAACAAATTTCAAATGAATGACACAAATATTACTGTAACAAAGAGACAATGTAAAATGCATCTGAATCAATTTTATTGCTTTGGAAGAATTTCTGAAACATAAAATGAAACGATGATCAACTCATTGCTTCTGAAGCATACAATGCCTATCCGAAACCAGAAATAAGTTGTCGCCTTTCAGTTGTGCTCATAGTTGCAATTGGAGCTCTCCAATTTCTTCTTCACTTAGAGGTAAATAACCCTAACCCTTACTATTTACAAAGACCCTTTGATACAGTATTTATGTCACTCCTTTGAGGACTGTTCTAAAACTCATATAACTATTAAATATGATCAAACAGAAGAAGTTGTATGAATATATGAACCTAAAATTGCTCTTAAAAATTATTAGTAAAAAATAACAAGAGGTAAATATACCCATCAATGCTATTATAAGCAAAGGCTTTATTTAAAGTACAAAATCCTTTTTAAAAAATTCCTTTGTCACCATCAGTACCAATACAAAGCAACCCATAACAAACAGTAGCAAGACTTACCATCATGTTTGACAATATATTAGTAAGACCAAAATAAACCCAAAAGCAATATTTTAACAAAGAAATTGTCACATAATTGTTTTTATTTATATTTTTATTCAAATTCTTTCTTATAATTTAATTGAAAAATTAAAATAAAAACATCAATTTATATAACTAATGATGTTTTTTCAAGTTTACTTAATATCTATGAAGAAATATTATGAACAGGAATCTTTAAGCATATACCCTCACTCATCATCATCATAAAGGAATTTAATCTGAAAACTAGAGAGCATACAACGAAAAGTAACCAAACTAATTAAGGGAATAAAAGATCTTAGTTATAAAGTCCTTGGGATTAACAACTTTGCTAGACAGAAGAATGAGGGGGGATTTAATTGAGACTTTCAAAATAATTAATGGAATTTCTAAATACGGTACACCACTCTTTAATATCTCTCCTCAAACTGGAAATCTATTGAAAAGACAGATTTAAAAAAATATCTACTAAAACAATTAGATTTTTTTTCTAATAGAGTAATATATTTTTGGAATAAGTTGCCTTGTCATGACAAGATAGCAATAGCGTACAAAGTTTTAAAAGTAATTTAAATAATTTTTAAAATTATGGAAAAAACATGAGATTACAAGGACATTTTTGGAATTTGTCAGATGAGATTTTCAAGAGAATTTGATCCGTGAATTGTGCTAAATTGTAGATGTTGTTTGTATTTATGTACATTTGAATATGTTTTTTATGAATTTTGTATTTGTTTAGAAGTTGATGTGTAAATATTGTGTATAGTTTGGAGATTCACAAAGAGGAAGAGGAATGATAATAATGATGATGATGATGATGATGATGATGATGATGATAATAATAAAAATAAAAAGGAGAACTGGTCTTAAAAAAGATACTATGTCTTACAAGAAGACATCGGTAATGTTAAGTATTTATTAAAAATTTGCATCTAGCAGAAATTAGGTACAAACATCCACATACTTATGTATAAGATAATGTTGCTCAAACTGAAATAACTAGCAAACTAGAGAGTATAACTTACGTATAAATATGACAAAAAAACCAAGTTTAGATTAAGTGTCCATAGTAGCTAAGATCAAATTTTCTTATTCTAACCAATACTTTAAAAGTTGTTCTATTAGATTTATAAATTTTTTTTCTAAAATGATTATTGAAGTAATTTAGAATTCATCTTTAAATGTTTATTTTTCTATGCTAATTTAATTTTGGTCAAACAAAAATATCACATCTTTCAGTTTAGAAACAAATAAAGTAAAATATTGTCATGTCACAGTATACTAAAACTCATTCAGCATATTGAAGATAATCAAAGAGAAGTTGTATGAATATATGAACCTAGTCCATGGAGATACTGGAATAAAAATTGCATAGAACTGGACATAAAAGAAATTTAGTTGAAGTTCAATTTTTTTAATATCACTAACTAGATCCTTTTTATATGGTTTTCTTGCTTAAACTTTGACTAAGGTTTTAAATTACAATATCAAGAATTTCTTTTTACTCATTACTGACTGAAACCATTGTGTATTATCTTTATTATTTACTGTTTGACTTCAGTTGTTTAAATTCATGTTTACTATATTCAAAGTTTGAAGTACAATGAAGTAAAAAGGAGATATCTATTTGAATTCATTATGTTAACTTCTTGTGATTGTTTTTTTAAAAATCTATTATCTGCTACAATATTTAAATACTTTTTCCTTTAAATAATCGATTTATCATTTAATTTTTTGAGAAATATGTATCTAAATTTAACTCTTACATTCATATAAAAAAACCACTCAAATCCTAAATCAAGGGGAATAACTTCTGATCAACGTTATATCCTCTGCACTCAGTAATTCTTTTTTATCTTTAAAATTCAATTCCCAATTTTCAGCCAAAATGTCAAGGCTTTTTAAGATGGGCTAGTTTAACAATATCAGGAAATTTCTAACAAAGAATCTTTTTTCCAATAACCTAAATGTAAAATTACATAAAAAAAACTTTACAATCATCACAAGTGAAAGTGAAAGTGAAACTTGTGCAGTGTATTTTATTCTAGTCATGAAACAAGTGATGATCACAGGAAGAATTTTGACACCTGCTTTCCTGCTCTTTAGCAGAACTTCACCTTTTTACTGTTTCTGTATCAGATGAATGCAGTTGGTGGCTCAGGTGTCATTTGAAAGCAAAAAAGACTTCAGATCACAACAAGCAACCAGTTTTATCTGATTAACAATTAAGTGAAAATGTTTAACTGCATATCACCTTTAACACAACTGTTATAAAAACACAGTGCAGAACAAGGATATAAAAATATTTAAAACCCTCTTTGGGGAAATAAGCTCAATTTGCAGAGTTAGTTTTAACTAGTCTCAAATTTAATTTTTAATATAAAAGACAATATGATTTTTACTATTAAAGTATCAATGTAATGTCTTTATTACAAAATGGTTGAACTAGTTTAAAATAGAGTTTAAGGAGCTGGACTTAATTTCTTAGAATCATGAAATCATTAATTGGGATATTTTGTATCCTTCAAGATAGTACACAATAGTTTCAGTCAGAATGGGTAAAAAGAATGAAAAAGACATTCTTGATATTACAATTTGAAAATTTAGTTAAAGTGTAAGCATGAAAGCCATATAAAAAGAATCTAGTTAAAAAATTGAACTAACTTCAATGTATTAAAAAATGAATATAATCTATAATTATTCATGTTAGCAACAGAGATTTGCTATTTTTTTCAGACAAAATTTAACACCTTGTACTTTTTTTTCGAAGTGTCCAGAATTCTCAAATGGTTCTACTTAACCAGACAACAATAAATGCTAACATGAATTTTATAAGCATAAAATCAGACTAAAATCAGACTAACATCTACTGGAATTTTGACAGAAAGAGCTTTATGGTAAATCTCAAGGTTTGGATTGAAGCCAAGAATATTTTAAATGTTAACATTGGCAAAGTTGTGGCAGATATCCAACCAAATCTACTGGGGAAAAAAACACAAAAGCTAAAAAAGTTTTATGGTTATTTCATATCCATTAATCATAAAGGCAATCAAAGTGCAAAGCCATTGTAGCGTGCAAAAACACTCCTTCAATGACTATCGACAAATTGGTCCTTGATACAGCTGGTCAATTATTCAGTCTAGAAAAGATTTGGGGTATTGAACTCAGAGAAAACATGAAGTAATTACAAGCAAACATTGGCTCAATTTTCTGCCAAAGAAAATACAAGTAGTGTCATGGGGAGAGCAATAGTATGTTTACTTCATCACCAATAATTACTGTTGGAATGCAGAGTATCAAATATTAAAGTTTATAGGAAATATACAAATTGGTTCAACACAATCTTCTGGAAAATATTGCTTTGGAAACTCAGCTAAGTTAATGACTAAGCAAAAAGGAAATTTCCTTTCAAAAATTGATTAAAATGTCTTTCTTGCAACTGATTAAAAGATCACAGGTTTACGATTGCAAATAAGGAAGATTTAAAGAGAAAATCATACAAAATTATTTCTCAGTGTGTATGTGTACACATACATGCAAACATGTACACTTTCACATCATATACTGAGCAGTGGTGGCAAAATAATCTAGACCAGTGTTCTAGAAAATACTCAAGGCTATGATGAAATAAGTGTGCATATATTTGCACAACAAGGATTAAAATATCTCACATAATCAAGCAACAAATATATAAGTTATACTTCATAACTATATTACAACTCTTATCAAAACATTAATAACTAGCATTCCAAGGGAAATTCTGAATCAACGGCACCTATATAAGCTTCTTTTTACCTTGTAAATTAAACAGTGGTGGTGGGCAGTGATCATTAAAAAATCCAAATTTTCAAAAAACAAGTGAGAATGCTGCTGGACACAAACTAAAGGATCAATTTGGCATAAACTTACATTGTAAAGTGACCCCCCCTCCCACACAAAATCTATTTTGGGGGAATTTTCAAAAAATAATTTCCCTACTCATTGAGAAGAGTGTGTGTGTAAAATTTCACGTTTCTACTATGAACAGTTAGAAATTCAAATAATATTACACCATCCTCGTAGTATTTGCCAATATCTGCAAGGGTTAATGGGAGCATTTTTCAGCTGCTATGTACTTTGTTTTTTCTCTACTCAATAATTGTAAAGGTAGTTGTCTTTGTAATAGTTACAAAATAAAATAGTTATAGGCAAAATACTTATTGGCCCACATGGATTCTCTCTAATAGGTAGACATCCTGTAAGACACCTAAATTTGCACAAATCAGTCATGAGTTTAAAAGTAGTTTCACTATGAATTTGTTGCATGTCAAACATGAAAAATCATAAGAAAAAGGGAAGGTTTTTTTAGAACAATATTGTAGATTATTATTATATTATTGGATGAAGTAATTGTAACACATTATCTTTCATTCAAATGGTTCTTTGTATGATTGAGCTCCTTCTTGTTGTTCGTGTTGTAAACACGTTTCAGACGATCCATTCTTCAGCCTTCTTCAGGTGTCTGTTTACCCCATCACACACGTATTTTACACCTGAAGAAGGTTGAAGAATGGATCGGCCGAAACGTTATGTTTACAATACAAACAACATGAAGGAGTTCAATCATCCGAAGAACCATTTGAATATTAATGACCCTTCTCAAAACTATAGAAAATAACATTTATCAAATTTGACTAGTATTTTCCTTCATCTTAATTTCAGTTGGTTTTATATACAACATTCAATTCATTCCTTATTATCCAACTGATTACCGTAGAAACAATGACCCAAATTGAAGTTGTATATAAAAACAACTGAGATTAAGATGAAGGTAAAAAATAGTGAAATTTGATTAAAAACATCATCATGTACATGTTGATAAATTGTGATTATTTGCTGTAACAAGTGAATACAAAAAAATCAAAGATCACAAAAAACACAAGAAACATTGATAACACTATAACAGGAGCAAGCGAGAGAGAATGACACATAATTATACAGAATGAATAGTGGCAAGAGGTATTAATGAGAATAGGGGAAGGAAGAGGAGGAGGAGGAGAAAAGGTAAGTGTGGAAAGAGAGAATTAAAGAGAGTTGGTGAAGAATTTAGTTAATATTTATATTAATATGGTTAGTAGAACAGGATATTTAGAATCGTAGAAGATATTTTAAAGATGATATTTTGATCAAATGATGCATTTCTTTGGGTATGTGTGAGTGCATGTATGTATGAAAAATTAAATGAGAGTTGGAAGTGAGAAAGAAGAATTTGAAATTAAAACAATGTCGAATAATCAGAGAAAAAAATATGACAATTTAAAAACAAGTGAAAAAAAATCAGAAATTTAAACAAAAACAGAAAACATCAACACCAAGATATTTCTCCTTAAAAAGGAAGTTTTCTTTTTACATATTTAAAATTCTTTAAATATTTTGATATTTCTGAGCTCTTTTCAAAAACTGTGAACTTATATTAAACAAATTGTAAGAAATGAACTGAATAACTTAAATGTATTCTATTGTAATTCAGGGTTCAAAAGTTTAAAATCAAGAAGTTTGAAAGTTTTTTTACACCTAGAAAGCTCATCTATATACCATTTTAAAGTACTCAAGTAGATCTAAAACTTAAAAATATAAATGAGCTTTCTAGGTGTAAAAACAACCGAGATATTGATTTTCAAACTTTGTCACTACCTTCAAAAATTCACATTTTTGGCAAAGTTCAGAGGTCAATATCTTTTGAGCTAGAAATGTGAGACAGGTGCCATTCAGTTTGTCTCAAAGATCTATAATTGTGCGAAACTTGAACAAAATCCATGATGGTTATGGTATTTTTGCCTTAAAAATTTGTTGATTTGACACAGAATGACTCCTCAGTTTTTTTTGTTTATATCCTAAGCATAAAAAACACATTTTGAAAGCAATAAGGCTAATAAAATACATTAGAATTGAATTATGTATGATTTTTTAATATCCTTTGTCTCAATTATTTTCAGTACCTGTAACTCTTTACTTCAGAATATTTACTTTCTACAATACCATTAAATTTCTATTTTATCCTTTAACTTTTGTACAAAGCTTACATAAGACCTTTCATTTCAGCTAATCAATAAGGCTTTTATTATTAATGATCTAATTTTCCAAAAATACTCATCCTACAAATTTATTATCCATTGTTCTAGCTCACTAATCTTTCTTTTAATAAAAATCAAATCCAATATTCAATTTCCTTTCATCTGCTCCCATTTGTACATAATTAACACCAATAACATGATTATATACTTCAGTTTTGCACTAATATCTTCATCTAAGAGCCACTTGGCAAATAACATTAATTAAGAAAATGTTTTCTCTCGGGCAAAAAAACATTCTTTACAACAAGGAGCCTTTCTTTAGATCACACATTGTGACATTTAATTCCCTCTTTTATTTCTGAAATAGGAAGAAAATAATCCCAGCTCAGTTTAAAGGCCAATATTCAGTTTACATCATACCATGAAGAGCCTCTAAAAATATTAGGTTATTGCACATGAAATGTTTTGCTTCTTCTTTTTACAGCTTAGAGAATAATGCTAAAAGTGAAAGATTTACTAATATAATTGTATTCTTTTGCAAATTCAATGTAAATAAAGATATAATTCGTTATTATTTGAGGTTTTTGAGCCCCTAACAGCAATGGTGTCTACCCAAGAAGTTGGACTAATTTTCAAGTATGATTTCAATTAAGGACATAATGCTGCTCAAGCTGCTGATAATGTTAAAGCATTTGGAGTAAACACTACTACAGTGTGAACTGTTCAGCATTGGTTCAATAGGTTTAGGTCTGGAAATATGGATACCAATAATAAACCTCAAAGGAGGCTCGAACCTGTTCTTTATGATGAAGAATTATCAAGAACAGATGACCCACGAATGATGGTTAGAGTACTTTCTGCAAACTTTTGGACTTCAACAGTGACCATATCACGTCATTTCAAGGCAAGAGAAAAGGTTAAAAAGTTGGTAAAATGGGTCCCACATGAACTTAATGAAATGCTTGATGACAGTGCATACCCCCACACCTTCAGCTGACTGTGTATAAACTTAGAGAATTGGGATATGGAGTCTTGCAGCATCCTCCGTATTCACCTGACATTTCTCCTACAGATTATCATCTTTTCAAGCATTTTGAAATTCATATCAGTAATAAAAGGTTCAATAATAGGGAAACCATAATTCGTACTTTTACTGAATTTGTGACCACTAAACCTAAAGAATAGAGATGGCATATCATCATCAGAGGATCTTCGGAAAAAGGTTATTGCTTCAAATTGGTCATATCTTGATTAAATATTTTCCTCTTTTTGTTGTTTATATTCACCCTTCATCTTACTATTAAAAAACAACATTTCATATGTAACAACCTAATACAAACCTCTGTTATTGTTAAGATATTCTTTAATTCTAGAAGGTAAATATACGAAACATCGATTAAATCCGTAATGAAGCAGGCACAAACAAAAGAATCTAGCAAGTTGTTCTCAGATTAATCAGTGTAAAGTAGATAATATTTTCCTTCTTTTAACTCTTAGATTCATAAACCGCTTGTAACTGCTGCAGAACTCTTCAATGAATGGGATTTTTAAAAATAGAACTGTTTTGTGAATTGAATTAAAGAAAAAGAAAAAGAATTACCAAAATGTGCAAGAGAGACAATTTTATTCGGAAGTTACTCCCCTTGAATAAGTTTTTGAATTTGCCAGAATGAATTTAAGAGTTAATAATAATCTAAAGCCAGAAAGGAACATCATCACTTGAAACTGTTATTCTAATTCAGATTGCAAAAATAATCAATATAGTTAGCAGCCATGTCTTTCTCAATAGGATTTTGGTTTTCAGCAATTATGTAAATTTTCTATGGAACTATTTAAAGATTTAACAAGAAACAATTGGTAATTGCCCTCAACATCATTTGAGAGAAGGGTGTTAGAAATAGAATAGCCTGTCATTTTATAAGGTATCCTGAAATGTAAAAAGATCTTTTTTGGCCATGAAAAATGAAACTGGAACATTTTTTAATGTTTTTTTTACATCTTTCCCCAAACTCTTAATGATGCTTATTTTTTCTTTAAACTGGTAAATATTAAAATTTATAAAAAATAGCCTTCATTTTTTTGTCTCTTTGAATTGCATTATGGCTAAGATTATTTCATTCTGCTGGTAGTTGGGACATCTTCAATGATTTAACAACAGAGTTGACTATTTGGCATAAACTATATACAAACTGATAGAATACATCTCTCTAAGATTCTATTTCTTTTTAGCACAGTCATCTTAGATAATTTACTATAGCAGCTTATCATCACCAACTTTCTTCCAACATGGAAGTGCTTATCTTCTCTCTGTTATTTTAATATTAATGCTCCTATCAAGCATCTCACAGCAAGACTAGCCTTAACAAAAGAGTATATCGTGTCATAAGACTGAGAATACTAAAAATAACCTCTCTTCTACTGATTCTGTAATGTCATTTAAAAAATATACTCTTACTTACCACATCTTCTTCTAAAGAATTCATACTTATTTTTTTATCAATTTTGACTACTTATTTACCTTCATCTTAACTTTTAATTGTATTTATACACCTATCACTTCGGGCTATTTGTTTCTATGTCAATAAAGTGATAGTCGTATAAATACAACTAAAAGTTAAGATAAAGGTAGTCAAAATTAGTAAGAAATTGGTTACAACAGTGGTCGCAAACCTTTTTATGTCTAGCGCCCACTTTTGTGACTTTTGGGAGGGTAAAATTTCTGTACCACCCACCAATATTTTAAATCCAGTTAGTAACTTAGTGGCCATTTTAAATGGCTAAAATTGCATAGATTTAATTTCTAGATAACTGGGCAACTGTATACGCTCCAAAAACTCGTACAAAGGCTCCAAAAAGTAAATATACAATTTATTTATCATATATTAAGGCATTAATGAAAATAAAAGCCACTATTTTGGTTGGTAATCTTTGTAATAACAGACTGTTAGCCATAACAAAAACGTATTGACTTCCGGTGTTGTCATAATACCTGACCTTCCGCCCCTGTAATGGGTCTATCGCCCTCTTAAAAGCTTAAATCACCCACTAGTGGGCGGTATCGGTATCGTTAATGTTCCCAACATAAGCAGCATAAAAAAAGAAACTTCCACCAATATTTGGTAACTCTGCATGAGGTCTCTTGGCAGAAAACAAATTAGAGGTTCATTACTAATCTCCTTCCTTGTCAATGCACATAATTCAGTGGTGAATATTAATCACATAGATCAAAATTCAGCTAATAACTATGTGTCAAACTACAGACTTACTGATGCACACTTTCACACATATGGTACATTTGGTAGAGGTAATTTGACAATGTGGAAATGAAATGTTGAGAAAAGCGTGTTACGCCTCAAACATATTTATTATCCACTTTTTATTAAATTTGATTAGTTTTTACCTTCATCCTAATTTTAGTTGTTTTTATACAACTGATTAATTCAGGCCACTGTTTCTATGTTACAATCCTTCATCCAATAATAATAAAGATTGATTTATATTTATTATCATTAAGATAAACCTTGTAGCATTTCGCTGAGTTTCATTCAGCGTCTTAAGCTCTTTTGTAGTGCAGAAAACTCATGTGCAGAGTCAGACTGTATACATGCGAGTGTTCTGCACTGCAAAAGTGCTTCTGAAGATGCCAAATTAAAGTTGGCGAAATGCAAGGTCTATCTTAATGATAATAAATATGTTTGAGACGTAACACGCTTTTCTCAATATTTCATTTCCACATTGTCAAATTACCTCTACAATTCTGTTGGATTACCTTACATCCACATAACAAACATATGCTTATTTAAAGTTCCATCTTACAGTAAATCTTTCACACAGAGATAAAATAAAAATAGAAGCTCATTTCTAAATATCTAAATGAAAAACTTTAAATAGACACATACTGTTCTATTGTCAATACATTAGATATTCTCTATTCTTTGTGTCATAGATACAGTATCTTGTATATGAGAAAGATAAAAATTAAAACAGGTCTGGGTAGTCACTCTAAAGTCTTTTGGCAGCATGTCATGTTGGGGGTAATCAATTAAAAAATTGAAAAAGAGGTGATCAATGAATAAATTACTCCTCTCGCCTGTTGACAGATCACTAAATAGTCCAAATCTTTTTTCAAAAACAAGCGTGAACGCTGCCAGACACAAACTAAGGGACTAGTTTAGCATAAATCTACATTATAAATTGAACCCTATTTTGAGGGAGAATTTTCAAAAAACAATAAAATTGTTTTATTCTAGACACAAGGAGTAACTGTTTAAATTTTCAACCCTCTAGCTGCATTGTACATGTGACACACACATACATAGCCAGATAGAATCAATTAAAAACTGAAGAAACCTATGTTGACAATTTCTAATACTGATGTTACACTGAATCTGCGGAATTGCCTAATTAGCGAATAAAACTATTTACTTATTTTTTAATTATATAAACTTTTGAATGTAAAAAAATAGTTGTTTTTATTCTTGTTTTGTTTAAATAAACTTTTGATCAAATTAAAACTATGTATTTATTCTTTTTTGTAAAAAAAGTTAAAACTATGTATTATTAGTTCTTATTTGATCAAAAGTTTATTTAATCAAAACAAGGATAAAAACAACTATTTTTTACAATCAAAAGTTTATATGATAAAAAAATAAGTAAATACATAGTTTTATTCACTAATTAGGCAATTCTGGAGATTTGGCGTAACATATATGTTTGTATGTATTTCTTTAATAATTGCAAACTTTGGTGGAAGTTTCCTCATTTTCCCTTCAAAGAAATCTTTCATTGCTCCACTGCGAAACCAAAGCAAACCCAAAACATTAAATAATGTTGTAGAACAGACACCAAACCATTTCCATAGTTAATATCTTATACTAACTAAATTAGTACCTCAACCATTACAAAAGTGTTCTCTCTGTACTTACTTGATGCAGTGAAATGATTTCATGAAATATTTAACAGTTTTTATACAAATAACTGGTGTGATGGAACATAAAAAGTAAAGAAGGGATCTACTATGAGAATTTGATTAAAAACTTATTCAAAGAGTTTGTGTTGTTAACGTTTTGGCCGATCCATTCTCCAGCCTTCTTCAAGTGTACTACAGAGATTTTCTCTCCAATGGTAGCAACACTTATAGTGTAGGATTCGGGTGTTTTCCTTTACTTTCCTTTGAATGTTATTGACTCTTAAAACTATAGACAATAAAAGTGTTCATTATAGTGATTATTCAGTAAAGCCAATATCTATCAGCGACAATAGTCCAAAATGGTAGATGCCAGAAACGTGACATTTAGCATGGTTTTATATTATCTATTCATTGAAGTGTTCCAGGTAATATTTTTCTGTTTGCGTTTAGTTTGCGTTTGGGGCTTTTAACTTTAAAAAAAAATTAGATTTATTTAGCAATAAAAATATGGTGAGCTATAATAACTATAGTTATTTAGTGCGGTGAGGGCTAATGAAAAGTCACCATTTTATTTTAGAATCTGCATGCAAGCAAAAAGTTAATTTAAAACAATGATTATGAAAGCCGTTTTGTACACAGCAATGTCATGTCACTTTATTAGTAATAAATAAAAGCTGCTCTTGGTCACAATTTCAGTCTGATTATTTCCTGTTTTTGTTAAGGTTTATTAACTAAATTAAAAACAGTGATAAAAAGGTTGAATTGTAGATTTGCTGACTGTTATCCCATTGCTTTTGCTTAAAGAGGCAGATGCTGGGAATTGAACAATACATTTCAAGATCTGGAGTCTAAGAGCTTACCCACTAGTAAGTAATTACAAATAACTTATCAAGAAGAAGATGAAAACGGTATTTTTATTTTTCTCTTTTTAAAAGTGTAAATAAACCTTTTTGTAGGCTCTGAATTTCTATAACATAACCAAGCAATAAGAAAGCTAACCAAATTCTCATAGTAGCTCTCTTATCTATAAATGAAAATAAAATGAAAATAAAATGAAAATAAAATAAAAATGAAGTGCATCAACCCGTTAAATAGCATTTTAAAAAATTGATATTATTCTGTGAAAAAAAAACAACATATCTGTCAATTGTACCTACATTGTATACTTTTTCATACAATATAATTTCAGTTTTGTTTATTTTAAATCAAAAACACATCTTTAAAATGTGTTTTCCAATGACAAACGTTTAGAGACAGTCTCTATAAAATATGAGATATTTCTATTTGTATCTATTGCATATTAAATGAATAGCAAAAGTTTTCAGTAACCTTAGCCGAGTCAGGAGTTAAAATCTCATGGCTAATTATCTTATTGGTGTTTGTGTATACATTCAATCAATTTCAGAATGTGCACACACTGAAGCAATAAATTGAATTCTTTTCAATGATGTACATCAAAACACCAACATGTAAACAACATTAAATGAGATAATCTTCAGAGAAAAGATGTAATTAAAATTTGTATTTATCTTTATAAATTTCCAATTAATCTTTTTATGTAGAAATCATTACCTTATTTACTGGTTCTTTTATTGCAATCTTGATTGACTTGTAATGTTTATTTACTTCTCATGAATGGTCATCCCATGTATACAGACAGTGGATAATTTTGTAGGAGAAGCCCTCATCTTTACCCACTCTTAAGGACAAAGATGTCCAGGGTTTACACAGGCTTCTAAAATTTGTCTTGCATGAACTGAAAACTGATCGTTTCACACCTTGCATGCAGAGTAAAGGGGGTGATCACATTAAATATGAAAATAAAATATATTCATGCTTTTTACATATAAAAATAGAAGGTTGCACAAGATCACATAGTATATGAATGAATTCAATAATATCCTCATTTTTTCTCTGAAGACAAAGTTTGTCTTGATGTATTGATACACAATTATATACTTAATTGTTTATATCTAGGAGGTGTGAGTGGCCTAAGGGTTAAAGGCATGGAGATTGGAATCAGTAAACAGAGTTCAAACTCCAATTGGGACAGTTTGCATTCACTTTGCACTAATGCCCTTGAGAAAGGCATGAGTCCACTTCTCCCCTCCAGCTACAGGTAAAATAGTTGGAGCCCTTTAGCCTTGTACAATAGCCCATCTTGGGGCATCGGGATAGCACCCCAGCCCCCTAAAAACCCACAATTGCTACAAACAATGATTGGGTCTCCCATGGATGATTCAAGAAATGGAGACAAAACCATTGCCTCATGTATTGTGAGACACGGAAAGCAACTTTGCTTTTTTTATATCTATGTTTAGAAAATGAATTGTTTTAGTTTAATTTCACTGATAAGACAACATTAAACTAGAACAATGCATTTTCCAAACATAGATATAAACTATACAAAGTTGCTTCCTGTGTCGCATGATACATGAGGCAATTATTTTGTCTCCATTTCTCAAACAATCCATGGAGACCCAATCATTGTTTAATTTCATCTTATCAGTGAAATTGCCTCAAGAATTTGAAAATACTATTTAAAGGGTTAAATAACATGATAAAATAAAAAAAAGGGCTCTAAATGAAGTTTAGTTGAAAAAAAAAAAGGAAAAGAAAATGATTTAAAAGAGTAGAAATCAGATGGTCATCAGATATCAGTAAAGATGATGTTGGTTAAAAAAAGACGAGCAGGGCAAGATGATGAAAATGGTCACAGCAGCGGCAGGAAGGGCAATGGTCGAGCAGGATGAGTTGGTTACAATGGAGGACGAGCAGCACATCACATAGAACAAGGACAGACGCAGGGGTCACAACAGAAAGAAGAGGATTATTACCACCTTTGCTGTCATCGTGGTTCTCTTCAAACAAGATGTTGCCGAGATGCAGTACAGCTGCTACCAGACCAAAGATGGCTTCCTTCTCAGTTTCGCTCATCCCCATCTTAGTCATGGTATCCGTGATCAGCTTGAAGTCCTTCATATCATCCAGAAGGGGGTCAAAGAGGTTACCTTGTTGCAAGCACTAGATTTCAAAGGAAAACAGAGGCATTTGAATTTTTCAGTGATAACATGTATTAACTCTTAACATCTAGTTGAATATTTTCTAAGTCCACAGCCCAGTCCTGTAATGATTGAGCAGAAAATGGCTAAAAATGGGTTTGTTTATTCAAATATTTATAGTGTCTTTACTTGTGGACAGATTGTTGTGAAAATTGGCAGTATTGCAGGAAAGACTTAGTTTTTTAATGTAATCAGGATTTTCAGCCATGTTTTTTCATGTGGTTTGAGGCACATTAGGATGTTAAGAGTTAATACCTGGGAGGTTGTAAATTTTGTTTGGTGGTCTTTTTATAATTGATATGTCAAGATAGTCAACTAAGAAAGAGAAAATCACTGCTACTTATAAATTACTGTATATGCCGGTATACAAGACAGACATTTAAGTTTTTTATAAAAAACTATGCAAATATTACACTGCATTTAATGTGCTGGTATTATAACTAGTGGGCCATCTATCAAAGCTCGATATGGACAGTTATGTGGCCTGGATGAGTTGCAGATAGTTGTAGTCTTTAAATATCCTTGTAAACCAGTTGTCTTATAGTCCTGCATATATGGTACATTTTTGCCATTTTGAATCAAAATTAATTTCTTCATTTCTTTTTTATTTTATTTTCTGAGATTAAATGTTAAACAAGCTCAATTGAAAATTTGGATGAAGTAAGGATCAATTACCCCCAAATTGACAGAATTGAAATGCACGCATTTTGCCATGACACTGGATGACATCACTGAAATGTCAGCAGTCTTACCAAGATTAACAAATACAATGTGTTTTTAATGAAGATCACAGCTTTAACTTTGCCTGGATCTTTTTTGACAAGTTTAAAATTAAAAGAGTGATATTGAAATTAATAATCTCAAAGTTTTTAAAAACTTTTCTTCATCCAGTCCATAAAAATTATGAGCAAAAAAGAAAGAAAACAGAAGCATTTTTAGAGTTTGTTATGAAAATGTTTACATCACAATGTTGTTTAAATGTTTAAAACTGGCGCCGCCACTCATAATTCTGAATATAGTAAAACACAAAATGAAACATAAAAGGGTTAGTTTCGATATTAAAGTTGACAAAGACACTTGATTATAAACCAGTTGTCTTATAATCCTGCATATATGGTACATTTTTGCCATGTTGAATCAAATTTAATTTTTAATTTCTTTTTTGTTCATTTTCTTGCGGAGATAGAATGTTAAACAAGATCAATTGAAAATTTCTTGAAAGGATTTCATATATTGAATGTTATTACATTTTGGAATAAACCATAAAAGCTATGAAAATCAAAACAAAATTCCTCATAAATTCAAAAATAATAAAACAAACATTTATAAATGAACTGAGTATTAATATCCCTGATTTATAGTTTTTTTTAAAGAAGAATCAGCTCTATTAGCTTTTTATAGCAAAACTTCATCTTCACATAACCAAAAAGAGGTAAATGACAAACTTAAACTGATGTTCTAACAAAGACAGTTTATAAACTTGTAGCTCTTTATTTTAAAGGAAAGTAACCTCTTCAAGATTTCATTTTGATTTAACCATACCTGTTTGCTCTTCCGATCCTTGTCCAGTGATTTATTGCTCTCTTGAGAGCAGAAATATTGAGTGCAGCCACCATTCAGATACTAAAAAGAAATAGAAAATTAGATTACATAGTGAGCAAACAGAACCAAAGGGCTAAAATTAAATGTATATAGAATTTCAACTGCTAAAACTTATATTGTTAGCATCAATTCTTAAAGGCTTAAACACATCGGAAGCTGGTCTATGTTAAAATATGATTATATAAATAACTAATTAATGTTACAAAGAAAAGTCTAACTTAGCAAAGCAAAAACATGAATAATTATAAAAGTTTTAAATTGTTTGAATTTCTAAGATGAAGTACTGTCATTAATAACAATACTTCATCTAAGAAATTCAGATACTTAAGACTATTAAATCTACTACTACTAGGTGTAAACAAACAATATGGTATGGAGTAAATTAGAATGAGAAGAATGTAGCTATCTGACTAAATTTGAATTTCACCGGCTGATGAGCCTTTCTGGTCTCATCAATAAAACACTGTTCATGTTTGACAGTCTCCTAAGTACACAGGATGCAAGTTCAAATCTCATTGGGGTCCAATTCTTTATTTCTAATACATGCTGCTTTCTTAATGTTTATAGAACATGCATCCCTAACCTTTTTTGTACTGCAGACCGGTTTAATATTGACAATATTCTTGCAGACCACAATATTCTTGCAGACCACAATATTCTTGCAGACCACAATATTCTTGCAGACCACAATATTCATGCAGACCACAATATTCATGCAGACCACAATATTCATGCAGACCAACTGGGGGAGGGAGTTAATTATGATTGGAATATAGGTGATAAGTCAACTATAAGTCACTTATAAATGGCCAATACAATCAATTTTGTTTCTAGAAGGGTTTATCTAATAAACTTAATATTAAGATCAACCCGAGCTCCTGAAGGGAAAAGCTCAAATTTTAAAAAGTTTCATCGTTCATTGACTTCTAAAATGTTTTTGTCTAATTCATTTAATTTCTATAGTTGATTTGCCATATGTCAAATATATATTTTTAGTGGAGGGCATGGGAGTGGTTGAGGAAAAGTGCAACTGACTCATATCGTTAAATTATATTGCAGCCTAGCAACAAATGCTTTTGGTGAGAACAAGAACTGGCTTAATGACTGGAATATGGGTGGTAACTCAACTAAGTCACTTATAAGTGGTTAATATACTCAATTTCATTTCTAAAATTCTAATGAATTCAATATTAAGATTCAAGGAAATGAATTTGTTTTTATTTTACAAAGATTGTATAGCACTGTAAAACACATCCTAATAGAATGTGATGATTTTGCTCTTACCGGGATCTACCATAAGATCGACCATGTCAGTAAAATGGAAAAACAGCTAAATTTGGGTGGAAAAATAAATGGACCAAATATTAGCCCAGGGCAATTCACAACTGCTAAATTGAACATAATAAAACAATAAAAGTTACAACTCGCGTGTTTTTATTCATTTCACTATCAATCGGCAACTCGTTTTAATCGTATTTGGTACTTCTTTAGACAGTGTTTTCTTTTTAAGTTGTTACGAGAGCCGAACATATATATATATATATACTAAATACCGGCAAACACAAAAAATAATTTAATTTTTGCAATAAATAAATAATATAACTTGTTTGTTTTCAAATTCATTCAGCAATAGTGAAAAAGTATCGAGCAAATTAATTTCTTTGAAGCAACTTTTTCTTTATACAACAAAATGACAAGATATTTCGGACTTGATGTCTTAATTATTATATGCGTATTCAAGTTGTCCAGTTTTTTTATACTAAAGTGCATTAAAACATAGATGCTTTCAAATTTTCATCTACAAAAACTTGACCCCAAATAAACACCCACCTAAAATAACCGCTCATGGGCGATCCTACGGTAGATCCCGGTACCAGACAATGTTTTTACAACACAATCAGTTTGAAGGACTTATTTGATAATGTCAATATATATGATATTTTATCTTTCCCCAGGGAAGTAAATCTATACTCCAAATTATAATTCTATAGTATAATGCAATAGCAACACAAAACATCCTATCTTGATCGCTACTCTATAATCTTACTCTTA
>VCCN01005204.1:4481755-4498689 GCA_006491835.1 Architeuthis dux | reverse complement strand
GGATTGTTCTTGTTGTTATGGTAGGAAAATAAAGTCAACTCCTGACTTTGTCCTTGAGTTTGACAATTAGTTGCCTATATTATTTAAGCTTAACAAAAGGTCAGGTTTCAGGTTTCAAGTTCAGAGGAGCCTCCAGAAAACAAGTCAATAGTTACTGGACATTTGCCAAGGTTATTTCAAAACTCAATTCTGAATCGAACAACATTAAAAGCAGGTGAGGAGAGTGTTATGGCTCAGCTGATAGAGATATTGGTCTTTCGATGAGTGATATTAATGTACACATGTCTAGTTTGAGTACACACTTCTAAATAGCTTACAAGTTGCTAGGAACATTGACCAACATCTTTTAGCAGCATGCCTTGTTGGGGGTGATCAATTAAAAAAATTGAAAAAAGGTGTGATCAATGAATAAGTTACGTCTCTTGCCTTTTATTGGGCAGTGATCATTAAAAATTCTGAATTTTCAAAAAACAAGCATGCCGGATACAATCTAAGGGTCAATTTAACATAAAAGTACATTGTAAATTGAACCCTCCACTAAAAACTTACTTTGAGGAGAAATTTCAAAAAACAAGAAAAACGTTTTTTGTGAATATAATAAGGAGTAAATGTTTAAATTTTCAGCCCTCTAGCTCCATGAAGAAAACTATTTTGACTAGGTTGGTAGTTTTGGTTGACAGTTTCTAATAGTACACATGGTTAGAACAGGGGCTAAGTTACTTCCTTGGGCCAGTAGAGAATAAAACCCGAAGGGTTTATTTCAAGATCAGACTTAATGAAAACTACTGCTTTTGATTTAGAAATAAATAAATCCACTTTTTTTTCTATAGTTTTGAGAAGGGTAATTAACATTCAAATGGTTCTTCAGACGATTGAATTCCTTCTTGTTGTTTGTTACAAACAATAAGAAGGAATTCAATCATCCAAAGAACCATTTGAAATAAATCCATGTTATATGATTCTAAAATTGTACCATGTTTTCCAAAAGTTCAGTAAATTTGAACTTTAGTCCATTGTATAAAGAAAATTATCTACTTTTTCTTTATATGTTGGACGTATTACCATGCCGAAAATCCAGTTGTAAAAGCATAATGCCATTGTAATGCACTTATCCCTAAGAATTACAGAGTACTTACAATTGTCCTCGACAAACTTGTTGTCATCTTCTTCTGCTGGGTAGGTTTTGTCATAAAAGGCATTGATAGTCTGAAAAGAGAAAGGAAAACAAAACATGAATTTAACAATTTAGCAATGAAATTAATAAGTGTTTATTCCGCCATAAAAAACTCATAAAGGAAAGGACTTCAAATGTTTACAGAGGAGTGCATACAGAAGAAGAAAGATTATTCACTGAAAAAAGAAGATAATTTATAGAAGTTACTCTTGGCTGTTTTGTGGCTGAAATAGTAGCATATTTCCACATCAACCCCAGGTAAAACTAACATTTCAGGCGAAATTATGAATCACTGCCACTAAAATTGAAATAACATCTATGAAACAGGGTACAGACTTATTGATTCATATTTGTAATACTTATAACCTGAATATAATAGGAACTAGCATTCCAAGGGAAATTATGAATCACCGACACCTATATATAATGCTTTTCACCTCGTAAATTAAGCAGTGGTGGTGGTACAGTTACCTTGATGAAAATACTATCAGCATGGTTTGAATCATAAATTTAGGATTAAAAAAAAACCCCCAAAAATAGGTCTGGTTAGCCACTAAATAGAAACCGTCATGTGCCCAATGTCTTTAGGCAGCAAGCCATGTTGGGGTGATCAATTAAAAAATTGGAAAAAGGGGTGGTAATTGAGTAAGTTATTTTTCTTAACACTCTTGGGATGTGATCTCTAAAAAGTCCAAATTTTCAAAAACAAGAGTGAATACTGCTGGACACAAACTAAGGGATGAATATGGCATGAACTTTTATTGTAAATTAACCCCCCCCCCCCACTATGTACGGCAACTGCTCTACCAATTGAGCTACCAGAGATTTTAAGGTTGGCAGAAGATCAAGTCTAGCCTTTTGAAAATTACCCCAATCACTCAGTGCCATATTTGTTATTGATTTTCACAGCGAGCCTCGAAAGCATCTTTCGGAAAACTAATTGGGAGGGAATGGGAATAAACATAGATGGAGAATACTTAAGCAACTTAAGATTTGCCGATGACATTTCTATGATGTCGGAAGCATCCGACGAATTACAAAACATGCTAACCGATCTAAATAGGGAAAGTAAAAAAGAAGGCTTAAAGATGAACAGAACAAAGACAAAAGTAATGTTCAACGATAAAGTTCCCAAAAAGTTCATAAAGATAGAAGGTGAGACTCTAGAAGAGGTCGATGAATACATCTACCTAGGTCAGGTAATAAAGCTAGAGAAAGACCATGACTGCGAAATGATGCATAATGATAGGTTGGAAAGCATTTGGTATAAAGCGTAAAGTATAAAATGGCTGCAAAATACCAGCCATGATGTATGGATGCGAAACATGGAAATTAACCAAACGTGCTGAAAACCAACTTAGAATAGCACAGAGCCATGGAAAAAGCAATGTTAGGGATAACTCTAAGAGATAGAAAAAGATCAACATGGATCAGAAAGAGGACTAGAGTGAAAGATATTATACAACTAATTAAGCAGCAAAAATGGAGATGGGCTGGTCACCTAGCAAGAAGAAATAACAATAGATGGGGGGAAAGACTAACAGACTTAATTTTAGTTGCTTTTCATTGCAAAAAGCTCTGGTAACTCAATCGGTTGTCATTCATAGGCAGATTTTACGAGGTAAAGAGATGCGAGTTCAAGTCTCGCCGAGAGTTTTTTATTTTCCAATCTAAGTTCTTTACTCACTGCCATAGACTGATAGTCCAAGTAGTTACAAAGCAACTAAAAATAAGATATAAGATATAAGAAATACTAGTAAAAAAATTAATAATGGTTGGCAATACTTCATCTAATAAAAAAATAAATCAAGATAATATTACTATGGTCAGTCATTGAGCATTAAAACCATATTTTATTTGAACACAGACTGGACTTGTCAGTTCAAGGTACCAAACAAGTCTGAAAAGAGCTATGATAAAGAAGCAATAAATATTCATTTGTCCGGTGAATGTCAGATGAGACCAATGGAATGACATACTGTCCAAAGCAGACCTTCTATAAATATCATTAACATGTCTGCCAATTGTTCTATGCTTTCTTGTGGGAAAGATCTTGGAACATGATTGCTAATCTTGTGGGAATTGTTGAAGGGGAAAGTGAAGAGACGGAAGTTTTCTCACAAATTAGGGATGTATGGGATATTTCAAAAAGTTATTCATAAAAAATTTACTCCAAGGATGAATAAAACAAATAAATGAGAGAATGAATACTTAAGAGAACCTGGCAAGTGTACAACAAATAAACAAACTAGCATTCCAAGGAAAATTATGAATCACTGCCACCGTATATGCTGTGTTGGGTGTGATCAATTAAAAAGTTGGAAAAAGGTGTGATCAATGAATAAGTTACTTCTCTCGCCTTTTGTTGGGTAGTGATCAATAAAAGAGGTCTGGATTTTCAAAAAAACAAGCGGGCAAAAACTAGTGACAAATTTAGCATAAACTTACATTGTATATTGAACCCCCCTGTAAAAACCTATTTAGGTGGAAAATTTTCAAGAAAGAAAAGAAAAAAAAACATTTTCCCTACTCATTGAAAATGGAGTCAAGTAGCTCAAGTTATTACTATGAATGGTTAGGGCTGGGCAAAGTCTGGACATAGATACATAGATATAAATGTCAGAACACATGAATAACTTAAATCCAGCAATAAACCAGTGTTGTGGGTAAAGGTGATTGACAAAAAAATGACAAATTGATACTTTGTTAAGTCTTTGCTATACCAACTGTAAGAATTAAATAAATTAGACAAAAATCATTTCAGTAATCAATGAACAAATCTTTTTCCTCTCCTTTGGGGTGTTATAGACAGGAATACCTTGAATTGTACAGTTTTGATTAGTGCAGGTTTTGATGTAGTACTGTAGTATTGCTGTACAAATTAATGTAACTAAGTATAAGCTGAAAAAAAAAAATTAATGTAACTAAGTATAAGCTGAAAAAAAAAATTAAATTATATCAAGACCTTGAACAGTGCAGTTTTGAACGGTACAGACAATTTTGGACCGAATCAAGATATACCTGTATACAAATACACCTGGCATATTATTATAGTATATTAATAGTTACATGCACAAACACACACACACAAGTATATACATTATGTTCAAGTGCACTTTTTAAGCATAAAACATGCAAAGGATAAAATCAGTCTATTTAGACCAGGGTTTCTAAACATGGGTGATATTGCCCACTGGTTGGAAATTTCAACTCTTGGATGGGCAGTGAGCAACTGTGCAGAAAATGGTGGGCGTTTTGAAATCTTGGTGGGCGGTATAGGATTTTGAGTATTAAAGTTTGTAATTGACAATAAAAAAAATGAGTCAACATTATGCCATTATTAATTTACCAAGCAGCACTGTGATATCGCACATTATGTAGGTGCGTAGAGAAATGTGTAAATGTTTGTGTAGGTGTGCATCTGTCTGTACTCACTCTCTGTAGGGTAGGTACGTGGTTAAAGATGACTAATTTTAAACCCAATGTGACTGCACTAGTTGCGTCGCACCAAACACAGGGATCGCCTTGATGATATCTAAAAATGGTATGTTTGTGTCAAACATTTGATGTTACTATTTTACATTACTTTAATTAAAGAATCTTGTAACATGAAAGCTGTTCATTTTTATTGTTTTGTAAGAGTTAAAAAAACTTTTGGTATCCATTTGAATATTTATTATACAGGTGGGCGGTGGAAAGATTTTCTATGTGAAAGTGGGTGGTGACTCCAAAAAGGTTGATAACTCCTGATTTAGACCCTTGACAATATGATTTTAAACTAGCTGGACACGGGTGTTGACAACTACGATTATCCATGCCTCTGCTCTATCCCTTCCTATCTTTGTTATCCATCCATGTTCTTTATCTAAATCTTATACAAACATGGATTAGTTTCATCTGCTAAAAAGGAAGAAGCTATGCACAAATATTTTCTACTGCATCTTCTCTTAACTTTCTATCACGCACAAACAGAAAGAGAGGAAGGGTATAAAGCAAGGCTCTACTGTGTTTGTGTCTACATCACTACAACTACTGCTGATGTCTTATAGGCATCTCTGATTTTTCATGAATTTTTAATATTAAAAAAGAAAAATCATTTTTTACCCAATTCTGTTGCCATATTATTTTAAAATTATTAGAAAACAGAAAATATGAAGAGTTGCGGAAAATTGACAGAAAAATAAATATTGTTTGGCAGTATGCACTTTTTGTTTGCAGTAAATACTAAAATATACTAGCATTCCAAGGGACATTATGAATCACCACCATCCATATATACTGTGTTATCAATTAAAAAGTTGGAAAAAAGGGGTGATCAAAATTACTTTTCTCGCCTTTTGTTGGGCACCAAAAAGTTCAAAAGTTCAAATTTCAACAAAAAAACAAGCATGAATGCTGCTGGACACAAACCAAGGGACAAATTTAGCATAAACTTACATTGCAAATTGATAGAAAAATAAATTTTGTTTGACATATGCATTTTTTTGTTTGCAATAAATACATTTTTAGTAAAATATACTAGCATTCCTACTGGACACAAACTAATGGACCAATTTAGCATAAACTTACATTGAAAATTGAATCCCACTCTAAAAAACAATTTAGGGGTGGAAATTTAAAAAAAAAAAAAATAAAAATATTTTCCCTACTCATTGAGGGGAGTGTGTGTACAAAATTTCAAGTTTCTACTATGAACGGTTAGGGCTGGGCAAAATGCAGATTCATAGATAGATATATAGATACATATAAATGTGTGAACATATGAATAACCTAAACCCAGCAATAAACCAGTGGTGATTAATATTTGTATAATTTTATCTATATATAAATAATCCTATCATTTTTGATGGGTACTATTGTTAGTGATCCATATAATTTGCATGATAAGTTTTACCTTGTTATAGAATTAAACTAGATTTAATATAAAGATCAAAGCTCAACTCTATCAAAGCAGTTAATGACTATAATTAAAAACAATATAATGGCTGGGAGAATAACAACATGTCTTCTAGTATTAAGTGGTAAATTGATATTCCAGGATTACTATGATTTATGTCAAACACTGCCAACAATAGCCCATATTATAGAATTGACACTATTATGATAGAATGGACACTAGTATGATAGAATGGACATTTAGCATGATAAAATGGACATTTAAGCATGATAAAATGGACACTTAGCATTATAGATTGATTGATTGTTTTGTTTTGTTTAACGGCAGATCGACCCTTGGTGGGTCATTTAGTGCCAAATTCATAGAATGGACACTTAGCATGATAGAATGGACAGCATGATAGAATGGACACTTAGCATGATAGATTGATTGATTGATTGATTGTTTTGTTTTGTTTAACGGCAGATCGACCCTTGGTGGGTCATTTAGTGCTGAATTCAATAGGGGTGGAGATCCCATGTCCCCGTGACTAGAGACTTGAGTGGGGAGAATCCCAAGACCCTGTCACTGAGACAAATGCCACGAGGACCGGAATATTAGCATTATAGAATGGACACTAGTATTATTGTGACCATAAAGAGAAGAGTTTGGTTTCTACTTTTAAGTAATTTAACGCGTCTATTCATCATAAAGTATGGGATAAGCTGCAACACATTTCAACAGAGAAGTGGATAAAGAACATTGATTTTATACCTTCATAAAGAATTCAAAATTATAATAAAATGTGAATCTCTAGTGATTTAATTTCAAAATTATTTAAAATCTTTTGAATTATCTAAAAGCTAATAGACAGTGAGAAGCTAATTAGTTATATAATTATTATCAATACCCGGTGTAACAGAAAGCGATTTCAACAGGTTTGGAAAACACCAAAGATATAATTGATATGAGTCACATTATGGAATAGTATCATATCAATGATTCTTTTTCATACATACATCATCTCTTTCATACATCACCTTTTGATGCACTTGGACACATCATCAGTGATCAATGGGTGTTTATGGAATAGTGCCACATTAATGTCATATTATGTCTGTGATTTCTGCCAACGCAGATTGAAAAGATACCTGGATGTTTAAGTCATTTAAATCATCTTTGCTTTACTGGGGACAATATGTTGAGGAAGAAGGAAATTGATGCATATTAAATAGGATGATTATTTAAAAAATTTCTTTCAAATAATAAAACTAATTTAAAAAAAAAAATAATACAGGAAAGCCTAGTACCACATGGAAGAAAAGTTCCAGGTTAAGAGAGTGCAGTAGGTGGGAATGCGTGTAATAGCCTGGCACATTTTGTTACTAACATTTAGTAGAAAACTGAGATACCAATCTTTTTTTGTATAACTGAAATAATGGTATGCCTTATTAAATTCCATCTTAATGTTGGCAAAAACTTAAAATTTTGGGCGAATTAAACACATAAGCAAATAAAAACCTTATTTTGTTGTCAAGATATGATTCTTGACAGCAAAATAAGGTTATGTAAACAGTAACCAAAAATTTTGAAAGGTTTCAAAACTTTACAGGTATTTTAGTGAAATAATTAGATTTGACAGAATGAATATAAGTTTTACTATTGTTGCATGTATTTGTTATGTAGATACTTATAGTAACTCATCACTCCATCAATGTTGGCCTTAAATACTATGCACCATTTCTCATCCTCTTCTACTTAAGATGCTTTAAGGTCCTCCGCTGCTTTCTAAAATCTTGAGTTTTTCTAATTTGTCCCCTCTTTTATTTGAATGACGAGGGGTCGCTTCAGGAACACGTCCCTGGCGTCAGGACAAAGTGTTGCCTAATAACAGAGTGAATTAAGAAGTTAAGATACTGTCTTGCTAAGTGAAGTACAGACTGCGTGCCGTACAAAGCACTAGCGTGCAATATCCAGTATCAGAACAATTTTTTGTTTGCATATACTACTAATCGCGTGTGCTAGTATGGCGTACAGTTTCCTGTATAGATAAACACAAGTAATAAAATTAGCTTATTTTGTAATAAAAAAGCAATTTTCAGATGAAATACAAGGAAGAAAAGGCCAGTTTTAGTTTCATCTTAGAACTGAACAGATTCTTGTCTTGTATTTTGTAATGTGAGTTTATTATCAATTCTTTTTAATTAAATTATTTCAAGCTCTGATTTTGAAAACTTGAAAAGTACAAATTGAAAAACAAAAATTCTTACTAAATCTCTACATAAAATTCCATAAAAGTGACTTGGAAATTTCATTTTAGCTTTTCATCTAAAAACATGCATTATAATTGATAAGTATAAACTGACATGAAAAATAAGGAGCAGTACCAAAGGCTGGTCTTCATCTAAAGAAGGTGATGCTATGTATATGTTGGGATTGGAAGGAAGTCCTCTACTATAAGATCCTTATAGATAACCAAACAGTTGATTCAAACAAGTACTGCTCCCAATTAGACAAATTGAAGGCTGGAATGATAAGGGTGTAAAATTCCATCAGGATAACACTAGACTCCATGTTTCTTTGGTGAATTTATAGAATTCTCTTTATAACAAACATTTCAATTCCATGAAAGATTGCAAAAGACACTTTTTGCTGAGGAAGATAAAAAGTTGTGGGAGGATGGAATTATAAAGTTTCTTGAAAAGTGTCAGAAGATTATTGAACAACATTTTGTTAATGTCAAAAATAAAATATTTACTTAAACCGAATAAACTTTTTTTACCCAACCTAATATAAACTGAGATAAAAAAAAAAAAATAAGGTGCCCAATATATTCAATCAGGAATTTTACAAGACTTGGGTTACAAATGAAGAATTGCAAATAAATCAATGTTAGGGAAATTATTTTCATAATCATATAACAATCAATCATACAAAGAGGGTCAAGTCACAAAACATCATCTTTGTGGTTGGAGTGGGGTTTTTGACATGATTGATTTTTCTCCCAGATGATTATTAACAACATGACTGAATTTATGTGCCAAGTGATGGTTTAGAGATAAAGAATTAGCACAGAAGTCAAAAAAATCAATACCCCATTAAATCTAAAAAATAAATGAAACTCAACAACAGCTGTGAAAAGAAACTGATTTCTAAATTATGGTTGATAACTATACCACTTGGTTATTGTGGGTTTTACAATTAGAAACCATCAACAATACTGTCAACATAGGTTTCTTTAGTTTTTAAGTGATTCTGGCTGGCTATGTATGTATATATGTGTCACGTATATAGCCGCACCAATGGAGCTAGAGGGCTGAAAATTTAACCATTAACACCCTATTATGTCTAGAAAAAAACTTTTGTTCTTTTAAATACCCCCACTAAAAAGTAAGTTTTTTTTTAACATTTACAATGTAAGTTTTTGCTAAATCGTCCCCTAGTTTGAGTCAATTCAGACTTTTTAGTGATCCAAAAAAGGTGAGAAAAGTAACTTATTCATTGATTTACCCCTTCTTCCAAGTTTATTTAATAGATCTCCACCAACACGGTATGCTGCCAAAAGATGGTCATGTGATGGTTTCTATTGACCAGACCTCTTTTGAAGGTAAGACTCATTACCATACTATCGTGAATTACGACAGTATGGTAACGAGTCTCATTAACCCAGCTACTAGATTGACAGTTATTATTACAGTTCCTTCAAGAAAGAAGGAAATCTTACAAGAACAATGTAGTACTATTTGGAATCACGTTTTTGAAAAATGTGGTCATAAGCTACGTTGTTTCTCTAAAGTACTAAAAAGAACATATGCCAAAAGAAAGCCTTGAAATGAGATAGAAAATTCTAAATTATTGGAAAAAAAACCCAGGTCTGTTTAGTCACTCAATAGAAAAAAATCAATGTTGGGTGATCAATGTATAAGTTACTTCTCTTGCCTTTTGTTGAATCACTAATAAGTCTGAATTTTCAACAAAAAAGCAAGAGTGAACCCTGTCAAACACAAACTAAGGACTGATTTAGCATAAACTAACATTGTAAATTGAAACGCCTATAAAACTTATTTTGGGACAGATTTAAAAAAAAAGAAAGTTTTTTCTAGACATAAGAAGTTTAAATCTTAAATTCATATTAGGGAATTTAAATGTTAAATCAAGTGGGTAACTTCTGATTAAAGTTACTTCCCTTGCACTTTTTGGTAATTTTTTCTTATTTTTCTTTAATTCAATTCCCAAAATATTTTCATTTTTTAAAATAAATTCTGTTCATTGAAGAGTTTCACAGCAGTTTCAAGTGGTTCATGAATCTAAGAGTTAAATTTTCAGTCCTCTAGCTCCATTGGTGCAGCCTGTATACATGCATAACCAGTCAACCAGGCAGAATCACTTAAAAATTGAAGAAACAGTTTTGGTAGATGGTTTTTGGTTGATGGTTTCTAATAGAAATTATGGACAAGTCATTTACAGTCAAACTGTCCATTTAGCTCAGTGAAATAACATTATTCTTTTTTTATATGTAAGGATATTTGGCTGAAACCGAAGCAAACAAAAGAAACAAAAGCCTGGAAAAATGATAGAAAAGACAATTGGGGAAGAATCAATAGAAATTAGCTTCATTGGCATAAATTCAGCTGCATAATCTGGTAAAATTCCCTGAATTACAGAGAATTGATTCTAAAATAACTGGTTGGTCTTTAAGGGTGATTCAGCAGGAGTTCACAATACAGCAATCAATACTTCTTCTATGCCTTCATGGCCAAACTCAGACCTCTACTGGGTAATGTAAAAAATGAATTCTGTTTATTAACTCTTAAATTCATACAAAGAAAAGAAAAGGTCAATTTCAAGGGAAATAACTTCTGATTAAAATTATCTCCCTTTGTCCATTTGGTGAATTTAGAAAAAAATTTTATTCAATAAAATGTTATGAAAATCTATCAATAAAGAAAAAATTTTATAATTTGGTGAAATATTGCAGATCATATTTTTAGATTTTACTTTTTTATGGATTAGCTGAAATTAAATGATTCACACTTTTAAACTCGCTCATTACATCTGACTCTCGGCCGCATATTTTTGTAGATTTCACATGTGAGAACTAGTATTTTAATAAATCAATCTTTCATTATTATCATTATTGGATGAAGTAATTGTAACACATTATTTTTATTAAATTTGACTATTTTTTTTCCTTCATCTTAATTTCAGTTATTTTTATATACAACTTTCATGAGTGAATTTAAAAGTGTAAATCAGCTTCTGCTAATCCATGAAGTCTTTGTGGCCGATTGGTAAAAAGCAGCTAGGTGTAAACTAGACTCCCTCTGCCAATGAGAGTGTGAGTTCGATTCTCACCAAAAGCTTACTCTTTATTATCCACTATCATTCGTTGCCGTAGAAACAACGGCCCAAATTGAAAGTTGTATATAAAAACAACCAAAATTAAGATGAAGGAAAAAATAGGTCAAATTTAATTAAAAATAATGGTTTAATTACACTTTTCCATAAATATTCACAAAAATCTATCAATAATATTTGGTCATTTCTTCCTTAAAAACGTTTTTAAATTTGTTAAAATGTAGGAACATCACCTTAACTTTTAAGCTAATATAAATCTCCCCCCAAAAAACAGCCAATAAACAAAAGCATGGAAGTAACATCTTTCTAACATTATTGAATGTGAAAGATAGATTACTACTCGGGCCAATACAAGATTCTAAGAAAAATTAGTGATTTTTTTTTTTATATTTCCCTCTATCTGCCAGACCTTGAACTCGGCTCACCAATTCCATTTTCTGCACCTTTAGCTGTTACACCAATCACACCTCATTTCTTTTTAGATATAATCCTTACAAATAAATGTGATCCTCTTCTCCTTGGTAAAATGTTTCCTAGTACAATGCAATGTACTGTAACATTATGAAGCTAAATATAATGGAATATTTTTAGAATTTACACGTTCGTATTGATTGTTTGAAAAGAAAAACCTTTTAACCGCTTTGTAACTTCTTTTGATCTGACAAGAATTATAAAGATTTTTTTGTTGAATCCCAGCCAGCTTCATCTCCTGCAGAAAAAACAAATACTTTTTGAAGTCTACAAGGATGACTAAATAGATAATAGCAGAATGGAATGCCCAATACTTGCATCAAGAAATAAGAGTATTGATCCATTATTCTACTTTGTATTTCTACGTACGTCTATAGATTTATACATAAAAAAACAAGTAGACCATTCCAACCAAAAAATCCTAAAAGCAAAAAGGGTCATAGAAGGATAAGGATCATTTTTCAGTGCAACAATATTGAAAAAAAAATCTAAACATTTTTTATATTTTATAATTTTACTTTTAGGATTTTGAAAGTTTTAGATGAAAGTAATATCATAAACTACTAAAGTGTAATCAATATTTGATTAACAAGTGTGGTTAATTTTGTTGATATTCTGATGTTTATTCATATTATCCTTAGTATTGAGGGATGAAGTATGGATTTAAGCACCCCGGAATTGACAGAATTGAAATGCACACATTTTGCCTCAACAAAGTGATGACGTCACTGAAATGTCTTACCAAGATAAACAAATAAGTGTTTTTTTAGGGAAGATTGCAGCTTT
This sequence comes from Architeuthis dux, assembly GCA_006491835.1. Taxonomy (NCBI): domain Eukaryota; kingdom Metazoa; phylum Mollusca; class Cephalopoda; order Oegopsida; family Architeuthidae; genus Architeuthis; species Architeuthis dux. The sequence continues at coordinate 4,486,024 of VCCN01005204.1, read as the reverse complement.
AACTTTGCATGGACCTTTTTTGACAAGTTTAAAATTAAAAGAGTGAGATTGAAATTAATAATCTCACAGATTTTTAAAACTTTTTTTCATCTGGAAAATTATGAGCAAAAACAGAAGCTTTTTTAGGGATTTCTCTGAAATAATGAATGAAAAACACTTTTTTTTTTTTTTTGATCATCAAATATCTATGTAACTTTTATATTGAAACAGATTAACCCTTTTATGTTTCATTTTGTGTTTTACTATATTCAGAATTATGAGGGGTAGCGCCCGTTTTAAACATTTAAACAACATCGTGGATGTAAACCTTTTAGTAAAAAACCTCTAAAAATGTTTGTTTTCTTTCTTTTTTGCTCATGATTTTTCTGGACCAGATGAAAAAAAAGTTTTTAAAAACTTTGAGATTATTAATTTCACTCACTCTTAATTTTAAACTTGTCAAAAAAGGTCCATGCAAAGCTGCGATCTTCCCTAAAAAAACACATTGTATTTGTTTATCTTGGTATGACTTGACGCTTCAGTGACGTCCTCCGGTGTTGAGACAAAATGTGTGCATTTCAATTCAGTCAATTTTGGGGTGCTTAATCCATACTTCATCTGTATTATTAAGATACAAACAAAAACAACTCCACATTCTCATTTATAAATCAAAAATTGATTACGTATGGTATATGTTTCATTGTTATTTTCCTACATTACTTTTTTAATACTCTTTAAAGAGGATAAGTTTTATAACTAATAATACAATAAACCCGTTATTAACGAGCAACATTATGAATTATACATTACTTACTTATTTGAATTTTGACTATGAAAAGCTGACATTTAAAAGCTTTAAAGATGCAAAGCGTCATTAACGACATGAAAAGAATATTTTCATTCTAATAAAAAACTTAACCAAATAACACTGGCTTTCATGGTTTTTTTTAAGTATGTTATTTTATTTTGTTATTATTTCTTAGCTGATTTTTAAAATATTGTCAGTTGCATTGTCACACACAAAATGTAATATGAACAGATTATGCAATGACCAATGATCTTCTGTTGTTGTGGTGGTGGTGGTAATACCGGTTGAGCTTCTCAAATTCAGGCCCAAGGGTGTTTGGGTATAGCAAAGGCTAGGCATAATTTCAGTACTACAAAGTCGGTCGTTAACACCACAAAGTTACATGAATAGCCCGGAATTTAAATATATACACTCATATTAACAAAATACAAATCATGTAGACTACACCTCTAAATAAGAAATAAATAAATAATTGATGCTCAGTTACCACATATTTGGGGTTGGCATGTGGTCATGGTCAGATCGCATTGGGTTGGGTATCATCAGGTGTGGTGAGTCATTGAGACCATTGTAATTTGAGTTTCTCATACCAGAGCGCAGTAAACTCTCACTCAGAGCATTGGCCCAAAATTTCAAATGGTGTATTTCAATTTTTTTTTCATTTTTATAAATAATATAAATATAAATAAGTAATTATAAATAATAATAAATAATTTTTTAATTCTTGAAAATAGACAGGTTTCAGATGTTACCGAGTTTGAGATGTCAAGAGTTTAAGACGCTCAATCTGTAGTAGAAAAGCATAACACAACTCACTTTATTTGGTGGTTGTTAGCCCTCACTTTATTCAGATTGATGGATGTAGAATGGAGAGAGAAAGCGAGGCTGAACAAGGAACAAGGTTTCCTTATTTCAAATTGTCTGACCATTTCTTGACTGTTTGAAAAGGCTGGGAAAAGCGATCTGTGTGAATGCTCTCTATAAAGAATACTCTGCAAATCCTTTACTTTTTATAGGCATTTTCTGGTCAAATCCCCATCAACACCTGATGACATGTACTTAATTGGTCATGTGATTAGTGTCTTCACTACTGAATATGAGAGATGTGTTTTTTGATCAAGCCAGCCATGACCCTCTGGTGACACTGTTTTGTTAAATGTATTACATTTTACACAGCACTTTAGGGGGTGGGGATTATTTTTACCTTTTACAGTACCAATAAAAATTCAAGATCAAAGATATGTAAAAAAGATAGAGTCAGTTCATATAACATGAATAAAGACGGATGTTGAAATCACATCACAGGTGCAATGAGCTAAAGTATTTGAAGATCCTCACAAGTAAGCAATGTAAAAGGAATTATGAAACTTTCAAGATTCATCAAACAATAAACATGACAATAGAAACCATCATGTTACCAACATCTTTTGGCAGCATGCCATGTTGGGGGGTGATCAATAAATAAGTTACTTTTCCCACCCTTTTGTTAGATCACTAAAACGTCTGATTTTCAAAAAAATCAAGTGGGCACAAAACAAGGATCAATTTAGCATAAACTTACATTGTAAATTGAATCCCCCCCCACAAAAAAAGAACGTTTTTTTCAAGACATAATAAGGAGTAAATGTTGAAAATTTCAGCCCACTGGCTCTATTGGTGCAGCCTGTACACATTATACATAACCAGTCAGCCAGCCAGACTGATTTGAAAACTGAAGAAACCTAATGTTGACAGTTTTGGTTTCAAACAAGAAAACATCAAAGCATTGTGTGTAAAAATTACATTTGAACGAGTGTACAATCCAAATAGTCATTAACTAAGCACAGTTTAGTGTTTTGTATAAGGCCATAAATACGAGGCACCTACTGAGAATCAAACTCACTACCCAGTAGTAATGATCTAAAAGACTAACTTGCTAACCATGATGAGGTGCTTGTGTTCAAACTAAATAACATTTTTAAAATGAAAGTTTTAAAAAAAGATTTATTGGAGGTCATCAGTATATAAAAGTGATTTTGATTAATATTTCAATGCTTATTTATCACCGCTACCCACAACAGACTGGTTTAAACACTGTTGCTGGGTTTAGGTTATTCAAGTGTTCTGACATTTATATGTATCCGGACTTTTCCCAGCCTTAAACGTTCATTGTAGAAACTTGGAATTTTGCACGCACACACACACACACACACACACACCTCAATGAGTAGGGACAATGTTTCTTGAAAATTTCCCTCCTAAAAAGGTTTTTAGTGGGGGGTTCAATTTACAATGGAAGTTCACGCCATATTGGTCCCTTAGTTTGTGTCCAGCAGTATTCATACTTGCTTTTTGAAAATTTGGACTTTTTAGAGATCACAGCCCCAAAAAGTAACTTAATCAATAATCACCCCCTTTTCCTATTTATTTTAATTGATCCTAAATTTATGATTCAAACCATGCTGGTAGTATTTTCATCAAGGTAACTGTACCACCACTGCTTAATTTATGAGTTAAAAAGCAGCATATATGGATGGTGGTGATTCATAATTTCCCTTAGAATGCTATTTCCTATTATATTCAGGTTATAAGTATTACAAATACAAGGGTGAATCAATAAGTCTGTAGCCTGTCACATAGTTATTAGCTGAATATTGATCTAAAATTATTATTGTACAATGTTCGATCTATGTGATTAATATTCACCACTGAATTAAGTGCATTGACAAGGAAGGAGATTGTGTTGAAAAATAAATATTTGTTGTGTAAAATAAATGCTTTTATCATCATTAGGCTATGGACTTAGCAATGTATTAAAGTTTATACGTTTGTTAATCAGATACTGATTACTTGTATGTTTTTAGAATGTCTTTCATGCTGTTTGGTAATAATAATGGAAATAATTTTGGTACCATGTTTACACATACAATAATCTTTAAGATCTCATCATTAACTCAGAATCAGTTGCTACCATGTTTACAAATACAATAATCTTTAAGATCTCATCAGTTGCTCTTGTGTCATGCGACACATGAAGCAATCAATTTGTCTCCATTTCTCGAATGATCCATGAAGATCTATCCATTGTTTTCTGTAGCAATTGTGTTTTTTTTACAGAGCAGGGTTGCTAACCCGTCGCCCAAGATGGACTGCCTTACAGGGCTAAGGGGGATCCAATTGCTCTGCTATTTACCCATAGCTGAGGGGAGAAGTGTCTTATCATTGATCAAATACCATTTCTAAAACCAGTAAATCTTTCCCTTGCAAATAAATTTCTATTGCAACATCTGCATAAGACAGAATGTCAAATAGATGTAAGAGTTGTGCCATGAAAATAAACTAAGAATGAGTACAGGCATTCTAGGTAACTTTTTTTAAAAACTGTCAAAATAAGTTTCTTCTGTTTTTTAGTGGGTCTGGCTGGTTGGCTATCTATCTATTGTTGTGCATACAGGTCGCACCAATGGAGCTAGAGTTCTGAAAATTTGAACATTTACTCCTTA
>VCCN01005204.1:4468586-4481066 GCA_006491835.1 Architeuthis dux | reverse complement strand
AAATCAGTTCATATATAGCTACGATGCAGGGGAGGTAACAGTTACTTTCGATTTTCCATATTTCAAACTAGTGTCGTAATATATGAAGAATATTTCTCAATCAAAAAGAAGTTTCTGAATCAACCCCAAAATTCAATCAATTCTTCCTTAGCCTATTTCCCACCCGTCAGCAAATTGTCATTGAAATTCATTGAGAAGTTGGAGATATTGTGTGGACAGTAGACAGAGAAACAGAGACAAACACAAGTGAATACATATACCTCTTCCAACTTCATTGGCAAAGGTAAACGAGTGATCTTCACTGTGAGATCTAGAAATGTGGCTTTATTCATTGTAAATATATCCCGCCCCCAAAGGGTATTCAAAAGTAGCTTATTATTTGCATCTCTGAAATTGTCATCATGACCCAACTCTTACCAGGTGTGTCTCCCAACGGATTAGGCAGCCACCCCCAGACAGCCACAAAAACTGACAGTTTATTTTCAAAATTTAAATTTCTAGTTTTACTGTTAAGACATCCAGTTTCAAGGCACTGAATAAAAACATTCAGGACAATGGTTTAAGAAAAACAAAAGTTGTCTTCCTTTCCTTGAAATCTGTAAAAGTTAAAAATGCATTTAATTTTGCAGTCCAGTCATTTCTTTAGATAATATTATCTTCCCCTCCCCTGCTAGCTTTTCAAGGAGTCGTCTATCAAAGGATTATTTTATATCTTATCTACATACGCACATTATATCCAGTGATATACAAATTCTACCCGGAAAGTATCCAGCCATTTTGAATATTTGGAGAACAGGTTGATGTATTTTGGCAACCAATCAGAAGAATATCTCTCAATCTTCAACCAATAATGTGCATGTGTGAACAGACAATCTCCATGAGGTTACTCAGTCAGCAGTGAAATGAAGCTGAGTGAGCTTGTGTACTTCCATAATGATCAAGCGAGTCATTCCTCACATCTCATGCAGGTTTTTTTTTCAAAACGTCACATCACCCAGGCCTGTAAGCCAGTCTAGATTTAGCTGGATTTTTTTCTGCCTGTGGCCTAGCCCACTGGACAGGTTTATCTCAAAAGCTATTTTAAACTAGTCGAGGAGACATGACCTCACTAGTGCACATAAAATAGATACTGCTACTACTACTGAGCAAATGAATAAGTATGTGAGTTTATATAGTGGGTATATGTTGACTACATGTAAGAGTATGCACACAATATTTGTACAAAATAGAAAGTCATGAGACAAAAAGAACAAGTTCGGTAAGTTTGAATAGAAGATGAAAGGACACAGTAAAGAAGAACTATAATTCTTTGAGAAAAGATAGAAATAAAACCAGGATGATTAACCAAAGGTCAAGTTTGTCCTGAGAAGATTTCAGATGAATTTATGTAAATTGAAATTTATCTTGCTAGGCATAGAAAAAAGTTATTTATGGACAATGAAAATTGGATTTATTACAAGAATTCAGAACAAAGAAAATCATGGCTAGATCCAGAACAGCCTTCAACAACAGAAGCTAAATTGAATCTACCAGGAAAAAATATTCTAATCTGTGTTTGGTAGGATTCAAAGGGAATTCATAATTGCAAATTTTTGGAACCTAGACAAACTGTTACTGCACAATGCTACGAGGAGAAATTGGCTGATTTCATTGGAAGAGAAAAGAAGTTTTTCTGGGTAACATAGTTGACAAATGATTGGGTTGAATGACAACACCTGACCTACTTTTACAAACATGGGTGTAGGGGAACTCTTTGGTTAAGGGAGGCAGAGGGCTTGATTTGCCCAAAACTTTACACAGATTAAAAACACAAGTACTAATTTCCAATAAAGAGTCCATTCATTAATTGACGATACACAGTTAGTACAAAAAACACAACATGCAACTTAAAAGAATATATTGTTTTCTGCCTTTCTTGGCAGCAAAAATATCAATTGACCAAATTTTTCCCAACTGTTTTGCCTGAATTTGGGGAGGCAGTTGCACCCCCTCCAGCTCATATGCCTATAATTACAAATAGGACACAGCAAAAGATCATGTGAAGGAAAGTTCTTTGATGCACTGTATATTCTTTAGACTATAATTGGTTTCACTCCATGCAACACTTCTTGTCTGGTCAGTGGTCCCAACAATTTGAAGACATTGAAAGATTTCTTAAAGATTTCACTGAATCAAAACTAGAACATTTCTTTTATTGTAGAATACACAATTTAGCTGAAAGGTGGTATAAGGTCATAGAAAGCCAGGGAAGATACTTTGATGACTGAATAATGATGCTATGAATTAATATAAATAAAATATTTTGGCAAAGAAATACAAGAAACTTTTGCATCAACCTAATAATAAAAAGGTAAAGCATACCGTCTCTTAAGAGACAACTCCCAATGGAGTATGAAGCCTGGTGACGAAGACCTGGTCGGTTTAGTGATCGTTGCAAGTTTCAAGTTTGGTCGAGACCAGAACTTTATTCCTACATTTTTATGACCACCCCCTTGGCAGGATGCAAGTCCACCGAATGGACACCTCCACCTTAATCAAACAGCTTAGAGTGTACTCAATTAGCTGATGAGTGCACAGGGAAATTTGTCCTAATGAAGACTTTTCCACACTATGCTCGTACCGGGAATCGAACCAAGAACCTTCTACATGCAAAGCAGACGGTCCTAATAATAATGTATCTAAAAATATTTTTTGATTGTATCGGTTATAATCTAATTGATATAGTATTATTACTTTACCGCTTGGTTACAGTGAGTTAATATGTCAAACCCTGATGTTTTGTAATCAAATTAAACAAAAATGTTTTTTCTTTGGCCTATAAAGTTTCAAGCCTTTAACACTCATGTGAAAACACATGATGAAAGCATCAGTTCACATTCACCAAGTTATATTGTTACCCAAGACCCATCAATAATCTACAAATACGAGAATACAAGAGTGTTACAATTACTCAGCAACCCTATACAATTGAAAACTACTAACAAAAGAGTCTAGCTATTGAAGATGGGTCTTGAGTAACAATATAACTTGGTGAATATGAACTGATGCCTTCATCCAGTGTTTTCACAACTGGTGATCTAATCTGAAATTAACAAGATTGTTCAGTCCAAGAAGTTTCTAGAACCAGTGTGTAATCAATAATCCTATAAGGCAGATATAGATCACCATATTATGTCAAACACAGAACATGTGATAGAAAGACCTTGAACTTCTTTTGCATTAATGCCAAGGAATCAATCTGGATTAATATAGTCATTTGGCACGTGAATTAAGACATGATACATTGATTAATGATTACTTAGTCACTTATCTACGCATTCTAGCAGCAAAGTCAGTTGTGTAGATAATGTGATTGTGGGGGTGGAAGCTGTAGGAATTAATGAACAGATATTCAGTAACTAGTGCACCCTTGCCGTCAAAAGTGACGGCATATATGAAATTGATATTTTGTTAAGTCCTTACAATACCAACTGTAAAAATTAAATGAATTAGACAAAAACATTTCAGTAATCAATGAACGAAACTGTTATATCAGCATACTGATATATGTACTCATCACCCCTTTTCCTTTTGTCTGGGGGTGTTACAGACAAAAAATAAATATGGAAATAAACAAGGTTGCATAACAAAAAAACATTATTCTTTCCCTAGATTCAATAATGTTGTGAAAACCTCATTTTTATACGACCCTCCTTATTATAGAAATAATCACTTTTTATTATTATTAATATTATAATATTATATTAGATTAGATTATTACTTTTTATTATTGGTATTGGTAATACTATGAAATTACAAGCATTTAAACCTTTGTACTTGATTTTTTATGCTTTTAAAATATTAGCATATTTAATGGAATAATCGAGGATTCCACTGAGACCAAGGGTCAGCATGCCATCCATTTAGCAGATTCCTGGTAGATGTAGTCAGCCTACTGACAGGGCTTCAACTTATGTTGAGAACTCAGCCTACTTTGTCAAAACAATTCAAGACGCTCCCATCCAATAAACCCAGATGGTGAGCTTTGACATTGTGTGCCTGTTCACCAAAGTTCCAACAGATCAGGCCCTATCAGTGGTTCAAGAACTGAAATCTGACCCAACATTTGGCAAACATACCAGCATTAGTGTATTTATGAGAATCAAAAGCCAAAATTGCGATGGGTGCATTATACATGAGGATTAATATTTTGGTAATTTTCAACAAAGTCACCACTACACCATGTGTGCAGTCAATTGATACTTTGTTTATGGCAAAAACAATCATCATAACCCTCTCTTAAGAGGCCAAAAATATTCAAGTTCAGGGTTTACACTGGCTCTTAAAATCATCTTGACAATAAAATGATGCATTGTGCAAACTGACAACTGATCATTTTACACCTTCCATGCATAATATGCTTGGATTGTGTATTGGTTAGCACGTTCGTCCTGGGTTCAATTCCCGGTATGAGCGAAGAGTGTGGAAAACGCTTCATTAGGACAAATTTCCCTGTGCACTCAGCAGCTAATTGAGAACACTCTAAGCTGTTTGATTAGGGTGGAGGTATCCCTTCGGTGGACTTGCATTCTGTCAAGGGGGTGGTCATGAAAACTTGTAAGAATAAAGTCCTGGTCTCGACCACACTTGAAACTTGCAAGGATCACTAAGCTGATTTATGCAACAGAAACCGGGTCTTCGTCAGTGGGCCTCATACTCCTTAAGAGGTGGTACGCTTTACTTTTATGCATAATATGTTACGTAAATAGCTTTATTAACAAGTCCCATTTTCTTTAAATATTGATCTTACATTAATACTCTTTTTTAACAGGCCTTATATTTTACTGCAATGATTACACAGGTTTTTCTAGCGCTTTTGTCCAGTGGGGACTTGAGTATTAAGTTACTGAGAAAGGGCGCTTTCTATATATGTATATGATGTAGTAGTAGTAGTATGACTATTATGATGATAATGATAATAATAATAATAATAATAATAATAGGGATTGCATTATACATGAAAATAGAACATATCCATATATTTTAGATATAAAAATAAGGGCGTTGTATTATACACAAGATTCCATTGTATGTAAATAAATATAGTAGATCCTGACTGTTGTGCATGTATGAATGAATGCAAACACTGTGCCAGTCAAAAGAAGCCAGATTCACTCAAAGAGGAGAAAGAATTTGAAAAAAGGTTTAGTATTGTGAGAATATGCCTGCAATAAACAAGATGGGTTTTGCAAGTTAATAATAGTGAATTCAATCCTTACAGGATATTCTGAAAAGATTTATTTCTGGTATAATTGGAATTATTTCTTTCTTATATCTAATTATTGGGTATGTTATAACATTGAGTGGACATGAAAGAAAGGGAGTGAGGGGGGAGGTTGAGACAGTTTAACAGAATTAGAGGGAAGAGAAAGAGAAGATAGCAAGTACTGGAAACCAGAGAAGCCAAATATTTTAGAAGGGAAAATGATAAAGAAAAAATAAATAAAAGAAGAGATTTGAATTGAAGGATCAGTGAGGCATGAGTGCGGACAACATAAATATTTAGAAAATTAATTAACCACCTTGATCTGCATTTAACAAATTGTTCAGGTACAGTTGATCAACAAGATTGCACAACAGTGAAAGAATAATAAAGATACATACAAAATGGTTTTTAAAAAAGCTCAAGAGATCGTGATGAAGGAAAATTATCTTTACATTATTTTTGCATATAACCTGTGATATCACAGATAGGATTTATTAAAAAATCCGTCAAAAATTTTTTTCATTCTAATGATTATATATGCCCTGTATGTAATTAGAAAGAATACATTTTTTTTTTTTATTCCTTGAGAGGAATTTTATAAGGCAGTGCAAAGCTGTTTTCCTTCCACTACACAAACAACCTCGTCTTTTAGCCATCCTGTTTTCATCTGCTATAACCCTTTTAGCACGTAATACTATTGGAAACTTATATATTCTCACAATTCTAAACCTTTTTTTTATAAAATTCTTTCTCCTCTTTGAGTGAATCTGGCTTCTTTTGACCTGCACAGAGTGCTTGCATTCATACATGCACAACAGTCAGGATCTACAATATTTATTCACATACAATGGAATCTTGTGTATAATACAACTCCCTTATTTTTATATCTAAAACATATGGATGGATATATGTATAATGCAATCCAAGCTATTGGAAATGATAGTGGACATATCATATAGACTTAGAAGTTTAACTCTCAAGCTCCCTTTAACTCTCTCTGGCGCCCTTTGGCTCTCTAGGCACCAGTGCGATGCACCGGCTGCTACATCCCTCTCAGAGGCCATGATTACACATATATTAACACAGCAAATACTGAAAGCATATGTAAAAAATAAGCAGATCAGATACCAAAATCTCCATAATAACTGGGAAAGGAGAGACAGGCCAAAGACCACCTAGCAGATGTCAGTGATGAAAGAACTGAAAGAGATGGGGGTGAAGCAGAGGCCAAAGCGCAAGACAGGGTTCAGAGGTGTGGTATGACTGTGGCCTCATGTCCCAACTGGGATAAAGAGAATTAATAATAAAAATAATTTCACTTCTAACAATTTTTACTAAATAGTCATAGAGTAGCGATATAGGGATGTCTTCGGTTTGGAAACACTTCATGGTGATTGGAGATAGAGGACCTTGGTTGTGGAATAGCAACAAACACAGTATTTATGAGAAAAATATTATTCACTTCCCTTGGTTTATCACGTTTACAAGACAACAATGTTCAATTGCTTTTCTTAGGCGTGTGAGCTATTCATGGGTTATGCGTAGAAGGCGAATCGAATGGCAAGTCCCGGGGAAGAATCGAAAACCGTCTTGCTGCCCAAAGAAAATCTGTCTTCAAGGCCGGGCGACCCGATACTTATCGAGCTAAGCCACTCCCCTTTTTTGCAAAAGGGGTGGTATGACCCCTCCCATTCGCTGATCTCTAGGGAAGGGGAAAGTGACTGGGTTGGACCCTCCGCTTCAATGACCAGCCAGCCAGCCAGTCCTTTAATTAATTCAAAAAAGGACATCCTGCGGGTGACCTCACCAGTAGAAAAGTGACCCTGGGGTCAAATGACAACCCCCCCCCCCCCGTCGAATTTTGATGGCGCCAGCCCAAATCAGGCGGCACGCATGTACAACATGGCACCTGAACCTGGCATCAAATATCGGACTCCAAGCATAACCACATTCCGTTCCGCTAATAGTTCATTCCGCTACAATAGCATATTCACCTAAAATACTTATATCTCCATTTTTCCTGCAACTCAATAGAATTATTGATGTGCTACACTTACTGAATATTAATACAGGCATCCCATAATGCAGTGCGGTTGGTTATAGCATTGTTTGCAATATAAGGCAGGTGGGTCGTGGACCCTAACATTTTTGCATTTATTATCACCCACTCGTCAAGAAAACTGAATAAAAACAGAATTTCATCAAAAGTCTTACTTAATATGACTAAAATATTAAATTTATTCAATTTGAAATCAATTAACATATAATTACATTGTTTTACACATGATATCTTTGATTTTGTAATGAAAACAATACTTTTGTTCACCAGTGAACTTTGTTTTGGCACTCTTAATTAACTGTTGAGGTTTTCAGACTTTTCGGCGAATGACATGTCGCGACACACAGTCAATTCGGAGACAACCAGTTTGGCAAACAACACTTTTGCCGACTTGTTTTTTTGCTGATTGCTTTTTCGTCGAATACATTTTTCTACAAAAAAACAGGTTGGCAAAAGTGTTGTTCGTCAAACAGGTTGTCTCTGAATTGTCCGCAGGATGAAACTGCTGTCGGCTGACTGTGTCGGTAACATGTTGTTCACTGAAATAACCAACACAACTTTTGATTATCTGCAGTTCAGTTATACAGCAATTGTCTTTCTTGGACCCCAACACCCACGTTATAAAGGGAGACCTAAGTTTAGTTTACAATCTAGCATGATTCACATCAAGTAACATTTTTTATCAGCAAAATTTCATCAAAACTCCAGTAACTGACATGGTGTATGGACTTGCATTTTTACCTCAGCCAACAAAGTTAGAGAGGTTCATGTATTCGGTCGCTTCTGTTTGTCTTTCTATCTGCCTGTCTATTTGATATCTCCGAAAGTTTTCAATAGATTCCAATGAGATGTGGAGGGGTGAGCAATGGAGCAAAGAAGAAGTAGTTAAATTTTGGGGTGGATCCAAGATTTCTTTTTCGATTGAGAGATATTTTTCCGTTTTCTTTTTTTTACATTTATATATATGCTAATGTCTGTCCATACAATATCTCCAAAAGTTCTCAATCAATTTCAAGGAAATTTTGTGGAAGGGTGGGCAATGGGTTATGGAAGAAGTGATTCGGGAGTAGATCCATGCACAGTTACTTCCCCTGACAATGGCGTTGGCAGAGGTATGCCCTCTTTGTGCTTTCTCGTATTATTAGGAGACAGTTTTAAGATTCATGCCTTTGAAATGATTTTTCACCTTAACTGGAAGGTAAATGACTCAATTTACTAGATTTACATTGTTCCTATATTTAGATGCATTTGAACTTTATTTCAAGATGAATATACAGTACATGACTAAGAATTCTAATTATAAAATTATTCAGGTTTTCTTTTCCATTCAAGTACGTGCATAAAAGATATTCCCAGATATGTGAATTCATATGGCCTTGTCATACTTCCCATGTGAGGTTACTACTCTCTCTAAGACATACAATTTGCCCAGATCAAAAGTTATAAAGTCATTAGGTACAGGCTAGCCAGAACCTATAAGGCCATAATGCCATTTTAGTTCATGTCCATTCTTGTATTTATATAAAATGGAAAACTGTGTACCTAAACATGGACATTCACTACCTGAGTAAAGGTTAACATTCTCTGATGGGCTGGGGCTGCGGGGGAGGGGTAGGAAACGCAAAGAAAGTCCAAGTTTATACAAGTGAGGCGATTTGAACAAATATTATTCTGAAATAGCCATGGGTTCTACTTAAAGGTCTGTGGGAAGTTTGCAACTGTGAAAGACAAAAAAATTCTTCACCAGCTCCCCTTGCACTCATAAGAAAGAATTTATAATTAAAAACATAATTTTCTATTTAAAAAAATCAATACATTCTAGATGGAAGATTTTAAAAAGTGAACCAAAAATACATTTATTTACCTCCTTAAAAATAACTAACTGTTCAAACAAAAACAAATAACCCCCATTCTCAAAATGCAAACAAAGATAACCACAGACATCATTCAAAAATAAAAGTAGAAGTTGTATGCTATTTATGGCTACACTAAATACATTTATTTGTAAAATCTACAATACCCAGAGAGAAAACCAAATCATTTAATATAAATTCCAATACTTTTTTATTTTTTAAAATGCCAATTAGGCATTATCAATTAAGAATAGCCTTTACAATTTTTTGGCGGACTGCTCATTAAGTACATTAATAGAAAGCAATTTCACCTCATTCCTCAATTATAATGATCTATGAAAACAGACTTGCAGAATTTGTTAGCTGTATCACAATGGTATGAAACTTTCTAGTAGCAACAAAGTTGTAAATATCTATTTATCTATTTACACTATTTTCAAATACTGTGCACTTTCATCATAGATAAAGCAACCCCTAAAAATAGTACTTATAGATATATAATCACCTTTACCCCCACTGGCTCAAGATTGCCTCAACTTGACTCTTTGGCTGATATCTAGGTCACTTCACACTCCTTTCTTTCTTTTTCACCAGAACAAGACCAACATAAGATTTTTCACTTCATTCGTCTGTTTCACTCCTAAGATGAAAGACTGCACAGTACATTTTCTGCATTGTTCAAACCTCTTCTGATGGAATTTTTGGAAAGGACTCTCTATAAAAGTTTTTTTTCTAAAAATCACTAAAAATTAACCCTGGACGAAAAGATAGACAAAAAATATACAAGTTTATATTATGAAATATGAACTTGTATATTAATCACTGTTACCTGCAACACTGGTTTATTGCTGGGTTAAAGTTATTCATGTGTTTTGACATTTATATGTATCTATTGTATTTGGACTTTGCACACATACTCCCCTCAATGCTTAGGGAAAATTTTTTTTTTTTTTTTTTGTTGAAAATATCCACTAAATAGTTTATGCTAAATTAGTCAGTATTTTGTGCCCGTTTGTTGTTTGAAAATTCAGACCTTTTTAGTGATCACAGCCCAACAAAAGGCTAGAAGTAACTTATTCAGTGATCGTCCCTTTTTACAACTTTTTAATTGATCACCCCTAACACAGCATATATGGATGGCAGTGATTCAGATTTTCCCTTAGAATGCTAGTTTTTTGTTTGTTTTAATTGTCCTGTTTTATTTCTGAATTCTTTTGAATGATGACATGAAATTACTAATCAAAATATTTTAATAGGCAAGTAAAATTGCTTAATACAGTTTAAGTAAGTAAGAAACTGACAACAGCTTTAAATTAATTAAATATGAATAAAATTTTAGCCAGAGGTCTTTCTCAAAACTAATACTTAAAAATTTTTTGTGTCTGTCTGTAACATTGAAAATTATTATAGACAGTAGCATTTATTTTTCTTACCCTGCATTTAAGGCATTTTAGCAATTTTCAACTATAATCTAGCCACTGTCACTGTATTATTTACGTTTGTTAACAACTATGACTGATCAGGAACGTTATCTTTTTTTGAATGCTGTTGACAGGGAATGTCCTTTAATGTTTACATATGGTGACCCTAACCTAGCTAAGAATTTAAGAGATAAAATTTTAGTGAGAGATAAAGAAATGAAAATCTAAAGCAAAACTCAAATCAAGAGAGGAACTTTGGAATTAACTGAATGCTAGTGTGTACACATTACAGCAGGTGACACAATACCCTCTTAGCGGCTGGCTGGAACATCAGAAAAAAGGTGAGATAATTTGTAGGTGAACAAACAATTTGTTGATAATGACATGAAATTAAAGACAGGGAGAGTAAATTAGGGGCTCTGAATGTCCGCTTTAGCCTAAGTTGGTAATTTTGATTTGCTATCATTTAAACTGTTCATGCAGAAAAGCTTTAAAATGTATCTTCTTAAGTGAAATGTTTGTGTTCTTTCAAATAACTATTCTTTCTTTAAGATATAAAATATATATACTATATAATATAAACCATTTTCTGAAGATTTTCTTATAGAGAGGCCTTGATTCTTCATACAAACTTTTACAAAACTATTGAACACACCAAATCACATTGGATACACCGGTTCTCGTAAGATCACCAAAGTTAAGGGACATTGAGTCTGGTCATTACCTGGATGGGTGACCGTCTTGGAATACCAGGTTCTGTATACAGCAATACAAATGTTCTGCAGCCGTCTCAGCCTATGCTCTTCCACCGATTAACAGAGCATCTTGCCAAGCTGGGACTAGACTGTGCGCACGGTCCTTTCTCAAGCACACGCTGCTCCATAAGATGTCAGTGTGCTCTCCTAGGAGCTGCCATACTTGTATCGAGTAGTAGCGATCATAACTGGACAGATTTTAAGCTGTTGAAACCATCATAAAAATGTTGATGTTCATCATTATTACTACATAATAAATCACTAGCATAAACCTGTCAAAAATGACAGGCTTTTTTATGTATAGATCAGCAATAAGGAGCCAAAAGCGATTTTCTTGTATAGTATCCTAATTTTAAGATTTTTAAAGTCTCAACTAACGAAAAGTCACCACTGACATTGTGTGGTATGAAAAGTCATAGAAAGAAACTTATTTTATTAAAAATATAACTTATTTTCTTACAAAATGAACTTTTTGGTTTGGCCATATTTAAATTTTTAGCCATTTTGACTTAGTTTTTGCAGTGGTATTTTTTTAATAAATTCTAATTTTGGTGTGTACTTCAGTATTGCAATGTTTTTTAAACAATCATTATTATTAATTATTTTAATACTACTAATCGCCTTCATCTTAATTTTTCAGTTGCTTTTTATAATCTAATAATATAATTTTCTTGGTGTGTTGAGAGTATTTCCATTTGGCCATTTTTGCAAGTTTTGGGCCAGAAATTGCCTTTCCCCTCCCAATTTCTTCTTCACTGTGTCGGCTACATCAAAGGAAGTCGAAAGGACATTGTTGCATTGCATTGACAGACACAGATTGTCTGTTGAATTTGGTTGGTGTATTTCTTTGATATGGGAATGTCCCATTTTTACATCCTTTAATTCTATTATTCGTTGTACAATCTATCTTATTTGGACCCATCCATTATGAGTTGTAAGATCTCAGCTAGCAGACACTACAGACAACAAAATGAACATACTCAATTCAATGTTCCCTCTAATTTTTTGTAGTCAATGGGCACAAAAATCTTATGTAGTGCAATTTTTTTTCCTGTGATAAAAGTATGTGTGCACTTTTGAATTCGACAGTGAATATATTTCTTCAATAAAAACTCAGTTAGCTATCTAATTGATTGAATCGATTGAA